>PVIU01025383.1:0-23812 GCA_004026605.1 Ondatra zibethicus
GTTGGTCTTTATTCCACCCAAGCTTCTGGTCAGGTTCTCCTTTGTAATAATAGCCTTACTTCTGGGAAAGCTGTCTTTGCCTCCATAGTTCTAGCCACTATTGGGCTTCTTCAGCATCATAGCCCACCACAGTCAGTATCCTGCCCTGGCTTACAGCCTTTGGCCAAGGGTCTGCCATGCTCTGCAGTCACCTCACCTTTCTCAGCACCGGTGGCCTTGTCCCCTCCAGACTGCCACCCACCCTCCTCACTCACCATCTTTCCACCGCAGGTCTTCCCCCACGCAGATCTGTCGTCTTAAACCCTGGACAGCTCCTTCAAACAAGCAAACTCTGTAGCCTGGCCCGAGTGGTCCCTCAGATGTATAAGTTCTCATATTCTTTTTCTCCCTCCATCCCTCTTTCCCCATGCCTTCATCAGTATCCAGCATCCTATGGTTCAGTTATCCACAAGGGACTGGCTAGTTCTAGCCAGCTGCTCTCATTTCTTGACCTGGTACTCCATCTGTCCCACACCCCTGAAAGACCGCCTACTCTGAGATGCCCTCCTCTGACTCTGTCCTACTGGGTAGAAGCCTGAGAAGCATCTGGAAGCTATCCCTCCCTGCGGCCAACTCCAGCATCTCCCAACAGCACCAGTCACCTGCAGGCAACCCAAGTTTCCTAAAAGAGCATGTTTACTTGAAGTCTCTTCGAAGCCTCACTGAGTGGCTGAGGTCACTCTGAGGTCTCACTGAGCTCGAGGTCACTCCTTGAGCCACTATGACAAGAAGGGAATAGGTGGCACCCCAAAATCGCTAGGAAGAGCCTCTGGGGATTCCTATTTATCATTCTCATTACCAGCAGAGCGCCCCTCCCACCCCCACAGAGTACAGGCACCACCTCGGGGAACTAGAGGTTTTGCTTTTACGAAGCACAATGTTTCCTCAGCTACAGATTCAGGCCATCTCTCCGCAAGCGGGACAAGGTGCTTCTCAGCGGACCAACTGTGGTTTGGAGCCTGAAGCATGCTCCAAGGTCACAGAGGGAGTTGACAGCAAAGGTAGGTCAAAGCTGTGATCAGAAGTGGTCCCCAGCAGCCCCTCTTCCTCCCATGGTGACATCTGCCTGCCCCGAAATGAATGAATTCTCCGAATCACCCTCCCTTCTGCGAGCTGTCAAGGTGACTCTGGCCACTTCCTGAGTCCCAAGTCGGGGGGCCGGGGAATGGAAGGCTGCGCGCTTACCCTCCAAGGCCGCCTTCCAGCTGGTGCTGCCCTCGTAACCTGACCCCGATCGCCGTAGCAGCCCCTCTGGGCCACGGGCCTCGGCCTCAGCCGGCGAGCGCGGCCTAGGTGCAGCTGGCGCGGGGCGCGAGGCGGGGGGCGGCGGGCGGGTGCGCGCGGGGGGCTCCCGGGCCGGCTCCATGCCGTGGCGCGCGCGCACTCCTGCACCCGGCTGCGGGACCCGGTCCCACGCGCACTCAGCGCTGCGTGCGCCCCGCGGGCCTCCCAGGCCGACTCTATGTGCTCCGGGGCCGCGGCGTCCGCAGACCGGGGCTGAGCCCGGCTCCGCGCGCCGGAGCCGCTCTGGTCCCAGCTGTGCGCACCGCAGCCTGCGCGCCGAGCCCCGCGCGGGGGAGGAGCCGGCACTGCACGGGAGCTGCGACCGCGGGCGGGGTTGCGGGGAGGGAGGACAGCCCAGGTCACCAGCCCCGCCACCAGGACAGCGATGAGCCTAGGCGCTCCTCCTCCCGAGCCTCCTGCTGGGCATCTTCTAAAAGGGGAGGGGTGGGGGACAAGGCCCTGGGAAGGCTGCTCCTGGGGTGACCTGGAGGCAGAGCAGACGGATCGGGGCTGAGATTTGACCCCCAAATTCTCAGTAGCTAAGAGAAACATCCCACACTGTCGAACCAAGGTTCAAGAGAACAAGGCAGAGTAGCGCTGCAGCCAGAAAGCCAGACCGACCATCTACTGATTTAGGAACTCCCCCGCCTTCCCCCTTTCCCTCCTCTCCCCCGTTTCTGGTTTATGTGTGAACGTTCGCAATTGCACGTGGAAGCCAGGGGTCTTTATGGTATATTCACTTTCACCTTTTTTTTTCCTTTTAATACAGCCCTGGAACTCATTACGATATAGACCAGGACGGCCTCTGACTCACAGCCTATCTGTCTCCCAAGGACTGAGATTAAAGGCATCCACCACCACACTAGACACCCTCTGACATTTTTGAGACAGGGTCTCTCACTGAACGTGAGGCTCAAGCTGGCCAGTCTGCTGCATGGATGCGGCTTTCCCTGGCCCCTCCCCTCATTGCTGGCTCTCAGATGCTTGGAGCCAGTCCAGTTTTCACACAGGCGCTGGGGATCCAAACTCAGTCCTTATGTGGCAAGTATTTTACCTACTAAGTCATTCCTCAGCCACTCTTTTGGGATTTTTTTGAGACTGTAGTTCTGGCTGACCTGGAACTCACAGTAGACCAGGCTAGCCTCCAGCTTGCAACCATCCTCCTCCCAAGTGCTGGGATTACTGAGTATGTGCCTTTACAACCTAGCTAAGCAGCGGGGATGTCATACAGTAACTAGCACCCTCCCCAGCGGGTTGAGAAAGACTTAAGGACTCCCAGGGCAAAGCCAAACACGGGAGACCAAGTCTGTCATTCTGCTGCCTGAGAGGCTGAAGAAGGAGAATTAAGAGTTTGAGGTCAATCCAGGACTTCATAGACTGAGGCCAACTTGGCTTGTATAGTGAGACCCTGTCTCTAGGAATAACAACCAAAAAGGCCAAGGGAGTTTCTGAAGCAGCCATGGCAGATGTGTGGTTGACAAGGCTTCTCCCCAGCGGGATGCCCTTCATGACCTTTCCTGACCTGTATTCTGACCTCAGAGGATCTGCCTCAGCCTCCAGCATGGGCCTCTTTCTCCCTCCCTCCCTCCCTCTCTCTGCCTTGTGCTTGTGGATGAGATGTGAGCTCTCAGTTACTGCCCCAGTACCATGCCTGCCTGCCCTGCGGCCGTGCTCTGTGCCATGATAGTCCTGGACTCTAACCCTCCAGAACCGGAAGCCCCATAAACTCTTGCACAGGTTGTCTTGGTTGTGGTGTGTCTTCACAACAATAGAAAAGTAACCAAAACACCTAGAATACACAAAGCCCTGGGTTCCATCACTGGCATCTCGTTAACTCAGTGTTACTCAAGGTCATCCTCAACTATACAATAAGTTCAAGAGCCAAAGACCCTGTGTGAACGGTGGTGGTGGCAGCGGCAGCGGCAGCATTGGTGGTGGAGGTGGCTGGAGCAACGGTGGTGGTGGTAGTAGTGATGGCGGTGGTGGAGGTGGCGGTGGTGGAAGCAGTGGTGGTGGCGGTGGCAGTGGCAGAGGAGGTGGCGGTGGCAGAGACCGTAGCAGTGACAGTGGTGATGGTGAGGCAGGAGTTGTATTAGGAGGAGGTGGAGAGTGGATGAAGACTAACCACTGCCTCTCCTTTAGCTCCAAGAACGGTCTCTACATCTCTAGAGAAGAGCCTGGGTAGAGCACCAGGCTCAAAGCCGCAAACCTCATCATGTTGGTACAAGAAGCATCAAAGACATTACAGCAGGTTAGAATCAGTGACCACAACTGTAGGAAAATCAACTTGGGAGTAGTTGCAAGGCTCCTTTGGAGCAGGAAGTCACCAAGGAGGCTTTTGCCATGAATAGTTGAGCTAAACAGGAGGAACAAGGATGGAGTAGCCAAGCAGTGGCAGGCAGCTGACCTTGCAGCGTTCCAGCCCTGACCAGCAGACTTCATGGTCTGATCGAGGTCAGGGACCCAACCTTTGCAGTCCTCACAGCCCCTAGTGGACCCCTCATTCCCCTCCCAGTGCCTGCTGGAACCACTGTCCCCAAACCTGCTTGATCTCAAATCCTTACATCAGCTGCTCTGGGATACCCAAACTCAGACAAGGGTGTTCACGACTACCTCAGCCAGTGAGGGATTGCTGAGACCATAGAAGAGACCTGCCCTGACAGACACAGCCACTGAGGTGGTTGGTACTCATGCTTCCTGGCCCTGAAGGAGACAGAGTTCCTAAGCTGGCCCTCCTCTTGGAGATATGAGGCTAAATCTGTGCGAGCTACCCCTCTGGAGCAACCATGTGTGTGAACTTTTAAACCTCTTCTTCATGGAGATTAATTTAGACAATAATTTAAATTTATCATTTTCAGATCAGGGCATGGTGGTGACCACAGGTAATCCCAGGATTTGAAAAGTAGAGGCATGAGTTCAATGTCATCCTTGGTTACTTAGTAAATTCAAGGCCAACCTGGGCTACGTGGAACTCTGTCTCAAAAAATAATTTTTAATATAATTTTCAAATCTATAATTCATCATCCTGTAGTTTACTCATAAGCTTGCATGCCATTTCTATGATCTTATTCTAGAAGGTTCAGACACAAAGGAAACGCCACACCCAACAATCACACACCCAGCTCCTGTCCCAGCCCTGCCTCCCCACCCATGCAATTCCTTGGGACTAGCTTCTTACTGGTCATGTAATGTTCCCAGAAGCATCCATGATTAGGGTGTGTCCACCCTCCATTCCCCTCCTCCTCAGCCGGTTTTGAGGGCCCTCATCCTTCCAAGTGGCCTCAAGATCCCTAAGGGCTTATGAGGACAGTCAGCCACCATATTTTTAAGTTGACCCAGCTGGCTGTGCTTCCATGGCTTCAGAGACTGCCTCTCCCAAGCCACCCTGCCCCGTGGCCACTTTAGTACCGTGTTAATGAGTAGTGGGCCCTGCTGCCCTAAGAAACCCCAGACCTCTTGACTTTCCTAGACAGGATGAGTGCTCCTCACCTCACCACGCCCCTCCAGGACCCTCTCCTTCCCACCCTAACATACCTATAATCCCTTCTGCACCTTATATTGGTAGCACAGGTAAGCCCTATTCCCAGGCTGCCTTGTTCTCTGTCCCACCAAAGTTCTATAGGCAGAGCCTGCTGGAAGAATTGCTTATAATTCATGAATATGCAAAAGAAATGAACTGTGTTTATTCAGCCCCGCTATCTTGCCACCAGCCTGGTCTGTCTTTTCCTGTGGGCCCTCAACATTTCTGGAATGCCTCTGTTGGCTGGATCATGAAGAATACAGATTTGCAAAACCCACGCCTCCGGGACAGACAGGACACTGGGAGGAGTTAAGGAGCGGTGATGAACTCTCCACTCACATTGGAGGGTGCTCATGGAGCGGCAGTGCCCTGGTGGGGTCAATGTGCCCCAGTTTTCAAAAGGATCTGAGAACCAGAGGTGAGATGAGAAGTGACTCCCTTTCTAATACTAGTGAATAATTCATATTTTTAACACATAATATTATAAAAAACCACACAGGCTGAGGCAGCCCCTCAACTGCCAGCTCACATGGCCCACTTGAAATAACACTTAATGTCAAGGTGTCCAAGACACCACATAGCACAAGTTGTCACAGGTTTCAGGAAAAATAGATGAGATCCTGGAGACAAACAAGGCCTAATGAGGCAGGGGTCTCCTCGCCGTTTACCAAGTGAGTCTAAGGGTGGCTTGGGAGGAGGTGTTCAAGGAGGGGGACCATCAGGACACATGTGTCCACATGGATGAGAACTGTATGCAGAGTAAGGGTCGTCATCCCCCGCCCCCCTCTTTGGACAGCCCTGGAGAAGTCTTGCTACCTTCCTCCAACACTGGCACCCATCAGAAGCCAAGAAAATAGCCAGGAAGGTCGGGCATGGTGGCGCATGCCTTTAATCTCAGCACTCAGGAGGCAGAGGCAGGCAGATCTCAGTGAGTTCTAGGCCAGCCTGGTCTACAGAGCAAGTTCCAGGACATTCAGAGGTTCTACATAGAGAAACCCTATCTTGAAAAACAAAACAAAAAAGAAAGAAAATAGCCAGGAGATGCCACCCCCCTACCCTTGCCTCCTTCACATTTCCACAGGCAGGTCTTACCTGTGGGCAGAAAGAGGGCCAGGAGCAGCCCATATGTACAAAACCTAAAGCAATCATTCACTGCACGGCCCCTAAGAAGCAGGGAAAGTGTGAGAGCAAAGTAAGAGAAGCTTCATGGAAAAGCCGAGAATGTTTGTGACGTGGCCACGGGTTGGCACAATTCTCTAGTCTCCGATTGACTGCTCTCCTCATCAAGTTTTAAGGGGTTGGGGAGACTATGGAGTTGCTGGTCAACCAAGAGTACAAAACTTCCCTTAGAGCACTGGTTCTCAACCATGTTGCAGCCTTTAATACAGTTCCTCATGCTGTGGTGACCCCCCAACTATAAAGTTATTTTCACTGCTGCATCATAACTGTAGTTTTCTACTGTTATGAATCATAATGTAAATATCTGTGTTTTCTGATGGTCCTACGTGAGCCCTGTGAAAGGGTTGTTTGACCCCTCCCGAAGGTCAAGACCCACAGGTTGAGAATCACTGTGTTCTGAAATCCATCACACAGCAGGATGCCTGTAGTGAATCACAGTGATCTTGGATTTCAGAACTGCTAAGAGGAATGTGGAGATGGTACAATGGGTAAAGCATTTGCTGTGTAAGCAAAAAGGCCAGAGTTCGGATCCCCAGAACTCAAGTAAACACCAGGTGAGCTGTAATTCCAGCTTCAGAAGGCAGAGGCAAGGGATCCTCAGAGCAAGCTGGCTAACAAGATTAGCCATAGCCTAAAGCCACCCATATGTGAGCCACCATCTGGGTGCTGGGAATTGAACCTGGGTCCCCTGCAAGAGCAGCCAGTGCTCTTACCTGCTGAGCCATCTCTCCAGTCCTGATTACTTATTGCATTTGGTGAGAATGCAATTTATTAAATTAATAAATAAATAAAATTCATTAAATTAAGAAAACTCTGGGTTTGCCTGAGAGGTCCTACCTCGTTGAATAAAGTGGAAGAACAATCGAGAATTATTCCTGATATAAACCACAGACCTCCACATATGCACATGCACATCACACAAATGCCCACAAAAAAGGAGGGAGAAACTGCCAAGAGTCTCCGGGATGGTTCACTTGGTAATGTGATGGTTCACTTGCTACTTTGTATGCACAAGAAATCCTATTTAAAAGCTGGACTGTGGTTGTGAATGCTTGAAATCTCAACATGGTTGCAGGCCGGGGAGCCAGGAGGATCTCTGGGGCTCACTGGCAAGCCAGCCTAGGCTACCTAGAGAGATCCAGACCAGCAAGAGACCCCGTCTCAAAACAAACAAAAAAGTAAATAGCTCTGGAGAAACAGCGTCCAAGGCTGTTCTCTGGTACCCATGCAAACACACGCACATGCATGCACTGACACCTGTACACTCACACACACATACATACATGCATTGGCACCTGTGCACTCACACACTCATGCACACACACGCATGCATACACTGGCACCTATGCACTCACACTCATGCACACACACGCACGCATGCACTGGCACCCGTGCACTCACACACTCATGTACACAAACATACATGCGTGCACTGCCACCCATGCACTCATACACACTTGTGCACACACACATACATGTGTGCACACATATTAAAAAATAAGTTTTAAGTGCTCTCACCAAACGCAATAAGTAATCAGTACTGGAGAGATGGCTCAGAAGGTAAGAGCACTGGCTGCTCTTGCAGGGGACCCAAGTTCAATTCCCAGCACCTGTATGGTGACTCACACTCATCTGTAACTCCAGTTTCAGGGGATCTGATGATGTCTTCCAACCTTATCTGACACCAGGCACATACATAGTACACAGACATACATGTAGACAAGACACTCACACCACAAACTAAATAAATAAAATTATTTTTAATTTTTTAAAAAAAGGAATAAGTAATTAAGGGAATTGATATACTGGTTAATTTAACTCAAATATTGCAAACTGTATGTACATGTATCATAACATTATTTGTACCACATAAACATATACAATTATACTTTGTCTATTTACAATAACTAATTTGGACAATCAGTTTCTCATGGTCAAGTGCCTGTGAGTAGAGATGAATGCCACACTTCTTGGAGCCACGGCTCCTCCAGGCTCTCCTGTCTTGGGCAGGCACTATAATAGGAAATGCCTCCTTCTGTTGAGGAAATGTCCTAACCAGTCAAGACCTCACCTTAAGAGGACTCACCTCTGCCTTCTTCCACCTCCAAAGGGCTTGTCCTTGCTTTTCACCAGCCCAATAGCTCATCTTGCTTGGACAAGCCTCCCTAGCAGGTGACAACCACACTGTCATCTGGTTCTTCCAGGCCACAGATTATCTGTGATTTGAGTCTTTCTTGACACATTCATTTGACCCCGTCTCCCAGCCAGGCAGTGACTCTTTTTTTTTTTTTTTTTGTTTTTGTTTTTGGTTTTTCGAGACAGGGTAGCTTTTGGAGCCTGTCCTGGAACTAGCTCTGTAGACCAGGCTGGTCTCGAACTCACAGAGATCCGCCTGCCTCTGCCTCCCGAGTGCTGGGATTAAAGGCGTGCGCCACTACTGCCCGGCGGTGACTCGATATCTTTACACTCAGCCTGCTCTCGACATGCAGCCTCTTTGTGCGACCCCAGAGGTACACACAGAGGGATCATACACAGCAGCAAGGGCGGGGTTCTCACAAGATGAGGTCAAGACATTCTCCAGACCCAGAGCTGGCTGTGCATGTAACCAGAGATGCCCTGGCCCATGATGTGAAGTGGGCTGACTGGCTGCTGTAGAGATGCTTTATGCTCCCCAAGAGGGCTGGAAGCGGCAGGCAACAGTACAGGGCCAGCGCTTTCTCTTTGAGTACCAAAAGACTGTGCTTCAGAAGGAAGAGTCTGTGGGGTAAACGGCCTGGGAAGGAGGAAAGGACAAGGCAGTCTGTCCTGCTGCACTTGGTGTCCTAAGTCACACTCTGCTTCTCAGGGGTGGGGGTGGGGGAGGGAGATCTGCATATTGCCCATGGGGTCAGCAAACACTATCCTTTGTGAGCCAGACGCCAATGCCTCCGCAGCCCACTTTCCTCTGAGTCTCAGGAGCTCCGTCAACACCATGGAACAATCACAAAGCCAGAGATATTGGCAAGGATCAGCTTCCATTCCTGGAAGTGTCCAACCATTGGAAGAGGCCTTGGCACCCTAACCAGTGACTTGCATTGTGGTCTCTGCTGTGTGATGGCAGGATTCTGAGAATGAGTTAGAGACGCCTACAGGAGGCAGGAGGTGTAGTTCATCTGTGGGGTGCTTGCCTGGCATACAGTTGCCATGGGTTCAGTTCCTATAAACTGGAGGTATATACTTATAATCCCATCTCTCAGGAGGTGGAGGCAAAAGGATCAGCCTCAGCTACACAGAAAGGTACAGACCAGCCTGGGCTACATGTGACTCTGGAGAATTGGGCAGAAGAGTGAGGTCAGAGAGGAGAGAGGCTCAGTCAGCTGTTAGGGCTAGGGTTAGGTCACACCCTGGCCCTATCACTCCCTTCATTGGCATATTAGCCAAATGCCTCATCCTTCTAACCAAATACCTGACAAGAAGCAATGGAAGGAGAGGGAATGACTTGAGTTTGCCATTTCAGGTGCTAATCTGCCATGGTTATGGAAGAGGTTCAGCAATGCGGAGGCAGGAACATGTGGCTGCTGGACATCACCTTGGTAGACCAGGAAGCAGAAGAGTTTCAGCGATGTGAGGCAGGAGCATGAGGCCTCTGGACCTCATAAGCAGACCAGCAGAACTAGGCCATAACATCTAAAACCCATTGCCCTCCAGCTAGGCTCTACCTCCTAAAGGCTCCACAGTCCCCCAAAAGAGTGCTCAGAGCTAAGGACCAAGTGGTCAAAGAGACTGTGGATGACATCTATTTAGGCTCCTTGTGCCTCTATTCCCTTGTCTGCACAGAGCTGTAGCACAGTACATAAGCTGATAAAGTGTTTGCCTTGTACCCATGAGGGTCTGAATCTGACCACCAGAACCCATATTAAACAATAACAAACGCGGGTATGATGATGTACCCTTGCAATTTCAGCACCAGGGGCTCCCTAAGGCTCACTGTCCAGCCTGTCTAGCCTGATTATCAAGTTCCACGCCAGTGAAGGACTATCACCAACAATTTTTAAATGGAGCTGGTGAGATGGCGCAGTGGGCAAAGGCACTTGCCACCAAATCTGATGACCAAGAGTTCCATCCCAGGGACCCCTCATGGTGGAAGGAGAGAACTGACTCCCAGAAGTTGTTCCTTGACCTTGACCTCTCTCTATATGTGTGTGTGTGTGTGTGTGTTTAGCACATACACACATGAACACACACACATAAACAAATACATATAATTGAAAACCTCCTGTTGAAGCATAAGCCCAAGCCTTTAATAGCGGAACCATTTCTCCAGCCCCCTAAAACTTCTACTAAAAGTAAGTGATGGCTCCTGAAGAATAGTTCAAAGTTGTCGCCTGGACTTTACACACATGTGTACAGGGTACACACACACCTACAAGGCACATACCTTCTCCATGCTGTGTCATAAGTGGATGAATTAACATGTGAAAACACAGGAGATGGAGACATCTAATAATGACCTTTATTCCAGATAATAACCAAGTTCCGGCTTCATCTCTCCTTCTGTGTGTAGCAACTTAACTTCTTGTACCTGGGAACTCTGAGCCCAGACTGCAGGCCGCAAGCAGAAAGACCTTTTAGAACACAGCTGTATTTTCTCCCCTTGCCGTATGCCGTCTGTGGCCAAATGCACACAATATTAAGATGTACCATCTTGACCACTTTTAACTGGCCAGCTCGGCGCTGCCCAGCCCCTATGCACCATCACCACAGCCCATCTCCGGAACATGCTTGATCTTGTAAACCTCTGCCCTCATTAAATGACTCCTGCCCGCCCACTAGCCCTGGTGCCCCCATTTTAGTCCTGGCTCTGTGGATTTGACTAATCTAGATGCCTCTTATCTACCACTGAAACAACACAGCCATGTTTGCTGGGACTGGCTTACTTCATCTAGGATAGTGTCCTTAGGTCTGTGCATGGTTAACAAGCATCAGAATAGCCCCTAGGTTTGTTTCTTTCTTTTCTTTTTTTTTTTTTTTTTTTTTTTGGTTTATTTCTTTAGTATAAGATCTTGCTGAAAGCAGCAGGAAGAACTCACCAACTTGCCCATTTCATCTCCTAATGCACCTGTGCAGGGATGGAACCATCCACAATGGGCTGGACCAATCCACATCACTCATTAATTAAGAAAAAGCATCACAGACTGTGCACAGGCAAAGCTTATGGAGTCATTTTCTCAACTGAGAGACCTTCTTCCCAGGGATTCTAGTTGGTGACAAGTTGGCAGAAAACTAACCAACACATGCCTTTCCTGATCCAGTGGCTGCAGTCAGGTGTGGATCACACATCTAACCCGGGAGTGGGGGTCAGGGCCATCGCCGCCAGGATTGTGGGATTGGAAATGGAAAGAAAAAGTCCCCAAAGAAAACCCAGGCTACTGCACAAGGATATAGTTCAATGGTAACCTTGCCTTGCCTAGCATGTGTAAGGATCCCAGTTCAATCCCCAGCACTGCAGGAAAAAGAAGGAATGAATGGGGCAGGGAGGAGGAGAGGGGCAGAGGGAAGAGGAGAGGAGAAGAAGGGAAGGAAGAGGAAGGGAGGGGAGGGGAGGAAGAAAACCAGGTCTGCTGGGTTACTCTCCTAAGAAGGGAAAGACCACTGTCTACAGAAAGAACGGCTAGAGAGCTGGCACAGTGGTTTAGAACACTTGCTGTTTGTTCAGAGGACCCAGGCTTGGTTCCCAGCACCTATATGATGGCTCACGGACACCTATAGCTCCAGTTCCAAAGGATCTGATGCCTTCTTTTAACCTTCACAAGCGTCAGACATGCATGTGATGCAGACATACATGCAAGCAACATGCTCATACACATAAAATAAATAATTAAAAATTATCAGTAAAATAAAAGGAAAGAAAGGGAGGGAGAAAGAAAAGGTGGCTGTCTTGGAGACCAGTCTGCAGGGGAACTATGTTTAGCATTGCCTGGGGACAAGCTGCAGTCCAGAAAAGCTGGTGCTTGCAGTGAGATTGACTTCTGGGAGAAAACAATGCCCTCAGTAATAATCCTGCCAAAAACTGTTGCCTCATGCATTAGCCTCTCCCAGAGGGTAACAGGAACCCGCAAGTGACAGGAAGCTCAGCTCACAGCAGCTGAGGGAAAAACCCAAATCAGATAGAGTAAGTATTTTTAACAACAGGCGTAAATAAAGATTTTCTTATTACAAAACATACATAGATGGGCTGTTTTGGGTAAACAACACATATGTTATTTAAGTAAATTTTCTTTCAAATTTAACATACTGCATATGTGCTTCTAAATACTTTACTATATGGCCGGGCTGCGGGTGTAGATCTACAGACAGAATGGTTGCCGCAGATACGCAAAGCCCTGGGTCTAATCCCCAGGGCTGGAGCATGCCCGAAACCCAACACTCAATGCAGGGTAGGAGTGTAAGTTTAAAGCCATCCCTGACTACACAGCCTGCACTATATGAGACTCTGTCTCACAAAAAAAAAAAAATGTTTTTGTTTTTGTTTTTTGTCAAAAGTAGGATTATTGGGACTAGAGAGATGGTTCAGTGGTTAGGAGCAATGGCTACTCTTCCAGAGGATCAGGGTTCAATTCCCAGCACCCACATGGCAGCTTCATAATTGTCTACTTCAGGGGATTCAATACTCTCATACATGCAGGCAAAACACCAAGGCACATAAAATAAAAATAAGTAATCACTTTTTAAAGTAGGATTATTTAATACTTTCTGTAACTTTAATTCCCTATATAAAATAATCTGGAGTTACTACAAGTGTGATTACATCATTCTTCTCCTGTTGACACATATAAATTCTCAAAAAAAGTGAAAAAAATCAAAAAAGAAAGAATTAGGGGCTGGAGAGATAGCTCAGTGATTAAGAGTACTGACTACTCTTCCAGAGGACCCAGGTTCAATTCCCAGCACCCACCTAAGTGGTATAAATCCAGTTCCAGGGTGATCTGACACCTTCACACCACTGCACATAAAAAATAAAGTTAAATAAATCATTAAAAAAATTATTTGCCAGGCAGTGGTGGCACACACTTCTAATCCCAGCACTTGGGAGGCAGAGGCAGGTGGATCTATCTCTGTAAGTTTGAGGCCAGCCTGGTCCACAAGAGCTAGGAGAAAGAGAGAGAGAGAGAGAGAGAGAGAGAGAGAGAGAGAATGAATTAGTTTCAGGAGAAACTTCACAACCATCCCCTCCCAAAAGCCCATAGTTAAGATTAGAGTGCTTGTGGATCTTGCCACTCCCAGAGCCCCACCTCTAGTCCTTGCCTCATTGAGGACCAAGTCTTCAATGTATGATTTATTGACATTTCACATCCAAACCACGAGAGCTCACAACTGAAAAGTTGATTCTCAATGTGGGGTACTATCGGGAGGTAGAGCCTAGGAGGGGTAAGGTAGGTCATCAAGAGAAAGGGTTGGGGGGAGGTGTGTGTGTTTGTGCATGCGTATGCATGCGTGTGCGTGCGCGTGCGTGTATGTGCATGCGTATGCGTAAATGTGTGTGCGTGTGTGTCGCGTATGTGTGTGTATGCGCTTGCACACATGAAGCTTTCAAACATGCAGCGCTAGTCCCATTCTCGTTAATATTACAGTTACTACTACTATAACTATTAATTTACCTAATATTAATTACTGCTTAATTATGCAAGCTATAATCCCAACGAGCCTGGTCTTGTGAAGATACTAGCATAGCCCGACATTGCTTTCACTCTCTTGAGAATCCACTTGGGAAAAGACCCATGTCCCCAGGCGCCACAGAGCTGTCCCCAAACGCGCTCTGCTTTCCTTTTGCACACCGCCGCCCTCTAGTGGCAAAGGGAGTATTGCTCCGTAACGACGAGCTTGAGAAGACTGGCACCTTTATTTTGGGTGGAACTTTCTGGTTTATGAAAACAGTTTGATGATGGGGAATAAGCCTGCTGGCAGATCCTGCTAAGGAGTGTGATTGGTGGCCCTGCCCTCCTTAATCACTCAAAGCCTGAAAATATCGCAGCGAAGCCTCCTGGTGACTGCCCTGTTGAGGACTGCCCAGAGAGCACACCTCCAGCATACGCGTCTGGAAGTACCTTGACTGAGGACCACCTTACCTGCTCCACGCTGCAGGCAACAGAGGGTTCCCACCCCCGACCCCCTACCCTGAGGCACCGCCTGTTACAGACTGAAGTTTCCTGGTCCCTGTAGTGTCTGGCCTCTTATTGGCCACGCCCACTCCCAGCTTCCAGCCTCTGACCCTAACTCTCTGCCTCTCTTCCTCTTCCGCTCTCACGGGAGCAGCAGCTGCTTCTCTCCCCTCTCCCCCCTTCCCTCTATCTCCCTGTCTCTCTCTGTCTCTTTGTCTTCTCTCTCTCCTTTTTCCTCCATCACCCATCTAATAAATGTTTAACTCTGCATAGTGCGCCTACCCAGCTCTTTTTGTCCGTCCGTACCGCCGCACAGCCCATATGGGGACCCGGAGACTAGCCGCGTGGCCACCCGCCCGCCACAGAGACCGCGTGGTCTGGGGACCTGCAGCAAGCTGCAGCAAGCTGCTGGGTCACCCCTTCTTTTAAAAAAACACAACAGTCCCTGCAACTACTTCCTTCAGTCACTTCGCCTCACCACTCCCTCTTGTCCTAATCACACATAGACTCAAAGAGCAAGGGCTTTGGCATTTACCACAAACAGCAGGACCAGAATCCAGACTCCTTAAGTATCCACCAAGATATTTACCGGTGTTTTTTGCAGCTGCCTTTTTTGGGCAATGGGATTTATCTCCTATCCACGCATCAGTAGAAACAGGTCAGATGCAATCTGTGGACGGCGCTTAACCAAAATTGCCTCGTATGGCTCTGTAAGTTGCTCCCCGCACAAGGCTCCTGGCCTAGGAGCCATAGGGATCTGGAATTCAAGCCTGGTCTGAGAGCAAAGCTGGGTTTTCCGATGAGGGGCTATGTGCTGAGAGAAAGGGGTGCAATTTTCTAAAGAGTTTTTTGTGAGAGGAAGGTACGCGACAGGGACTCTTTTTCCAGTTTTTGCAAAAGCACAGAGCAGCTGCTACAGTTTAAACATGAAATGTCCCCTACATGTGACTGTTTTGACGACCCTGTTGTAGGAGGCTGTGGGATGTGGCCTCTAGATAGTGTACTTAGGCCAGTAGGGGCCAACCTTTGGGGGTTCTTATCAAGACCGTTTCTGCCTGGCTCTCTGCTTCCTTATTCACCAAGACTAGAGGAGGCCTTGCCACTCCTCCCATTACCGTGGACTCAACCCTTCCTTCCTGGCCATCATGATTTGAAACTGAGTCAAAGCAAACCTCTCCACCTTTAAGTTATTTCTGTCTGTTATTTTGCCACAGTGATGGGAAGCCGTCTGCAGCCCTTGGGAAACCAGAGAATGCTCCCCTCATCCAGGCTCCTTCCCTGTTCCCACATGGGGAAATACCTCCAGAGTACCCAGGACACTAGCCCGGGAGGACGCTAGCCTGAGAGGCTAACTTTGTCCATGTTCTGTGTTGCCCGCCAGGGAGACACCTCTGGTGACTGGAGTTAGCTCTTGTGTGGAAGGCTGGTGTTGATGCCTATTTTACCACCCTGTCTTGGTGCCGCAAGCCTATCTCCAACAGCCAAGCTCGTTTTTCTTGTTCCCAGAACACCTCCAGCCTCCTCATTCTCGTGCTATTGGTGTAGGAGGTGTCCCTGGGAGATCACAGAGCTCATATAAGACCCTCCTATCTAAGGGGCTGGAGAGCCACCAGCTCAGTGATTAAGAGCACTTCCTGCTTTTCTGGAAGACCTGGATTTAGTTCACACCCACGTGGCAGCTCATTTTTGCTTTAACTCTTGCTCAGTGGTTCTCAACTTGTGGGTCCTCGACCCCTCTGACAATCAGAAATAACCAGATATTTACATTATGATTCGTAATAGTAACAAAATTAGAGTTGTGTAGTAGCAGCAAAAAATATTTTTTTGTTTGAGGTTCACCACAACATGAAAAATGGTATTAAAGGGTCTCAGCATTAGAAGGCTGAGAAACACTGCACTAGTTCTGGGGACACAGTGCCCTCTTTTGGTCTCTGGGGACACTGCATGCAGGTGTTGAGTAACAGTCTCCTCTGAGAAGGAAGCATTCCTTCCTTCAGGGAAGCTCCTTCAACAGGAATGTAAACAACACAAAACACCTTCAGGAAGTCCCTAAGACTGACCAGATTCACTAGGTCCCTCTCTGTCAGAGTAAGCAATAAAGCTGAGAGTCTCTCTCAGAGGAGCAGAGTTGAGCTGCAAGCCAAATTGCAAAGAAAACTCTGAGGCCACCAGACCAGCTGCCTGGAAGTGGTGTAGACCAGAGTCACTCAGAAAGGACAATTTCCAATCTTTTGGCCTGCCTGCAGGATGTGCCGTGTGCTCCAGATTCCCAGCTTTTGTGAGCAGCCTGTAAGTAGCTGTTCACCCATACTCCTCTAAGTAAACCCAATAAAACTCACTGGTTTACCAAACTGGACTTTGGTGTTATTTGTTCTTTGGTCTGCTGTGGGCTCCTGATCTAGGGTGAGTAAGACATTTCTTGCATCTCCTCAGGAAATGTTTTGTCATGTAATAACATGGTGTACATATAAGCAATCAGGCAAAACCATGATATGTACAAAATAGAAATAAAGAAAATTTTTAAGCTTGTTTTTTTATAATTACTTCTTTTTTTAATATTTATTTATTATGTATACAATATTCTGTCTGCATGTATGCCTGCAGGCCAGAAGAGGGCACCAGACCTCATTACAGATGGTTGTGAGCCACCATGTGGTTGCTGGGAATTGAACTCAGGACCTTTGGAAGAGCAGGGAGTGCTCTTAACCACTAAGCCATCTCTCCAGCCCCTTAAGCTTGCTTTTAAAGAGACCCCACTGTCTGTCACTTGGACAAGCTCTTCAGTATTTGGGAGCTCTTCCCATCTCTGTACACATAATAAAGCCAACCCACCTGTCCTAGGACGGCTGCAGAAGCTGGGAACAGGAGCAGGTTGTCACAGGATTAACACGGGCTAGGACTTGGTTATTTAAGATAACATGGGCCAGATCAATTCAGTCTGAGACAGCCAAGTACAAAACCAGACAAAATCAGAATAGATGACCCTCCCAGGTACCTACAGTGCCATTGAGGCTTCTAGATTAGCCTTGTCTTGAATAACTCGGGGCTAGCTGTGATGGAAAAATTAAAAATGCTGTGAGTCCCCAGCAGCTTGCTACGGGATCCCGAAAGCAGCCAGTCCCAGGCAGGGACAGCGCATGAGACCACGCTGCAGGTCTCTGAAGGTGGCTGGTCCCCGGTGGCAGCGAGCCATGTGGCGGCTGGTGGGCGAGAGACAGACGGATAGGCACACCATGCAGGGTAAGGTTAGATATTTATTTAGCGGTTATGGAAGGAAAGGGAGAGGGCAGAGAGGAAGAGAGAGAGAGAGAGAGGGAGAGAGACCGAAGCTGCCTCTCTGAGAGGATGACAGAAGAGAGAGAGAGAGCTCAGGCTCGAAGCTGAAGATCAGCTTGCCTCAGCGGATGGGGGAGGGAGTGGGAGTGGCTTGTCTCTTAAAGAGACAGATCATTACACTAGCCACTGTCTCCAGCCTGCCACCTAGCTTGGTGGCCACCCTCCCCAGAGCAGCCAGCTTCTAGAAGCACCAGCCTTTTAGAGACAGGTACAACCAGAGTCTGGTGGTTTTGCAATGAACTTGGTCTCGTCCTCAAGCTCCGCATAGCTGGGTCTAGAATGAAGCATGGGCTTTGTTTCATTCAAATCTTTGTGCGGGCTAAACATTCACTGAGACACGGCACAAGTCATAGAAGAGGAACTCTGGGCAGGCTGTAAAGTACTGGGCCCCTGAGTGCACAAGCACACAGCCTGCTGGGGATGACACCAGGAGCTGAGTATGAATAAGTATCCAGCTGTAAGCGGAAATAATAGCAGGGTTAGGAAGAACCCTCCACTTCCTGCGTACATTGGGGGGGGGGTTGTACCTTCCTCTTAAAAGCACTTTTTGTTCCAAAGATGAAAGCGTGCCTAGCTCCAGGAAAAAATAGAGAATTTGCTTTTAAAAGCGTTCGCTCATAAAATAATAATCTGGGAGGTTTGGGATAGAAAATGATCTAGGCACTGAGTCCCCAGAATAGGCCAAGGTGAAGAACACTCAGCTGGGTCAGATGTTCCCAGAGGTTGTGAGGAAGTGTCAGGGCCCAGACTGGAGAGGGCATGAGTGGATCCCTAGCGCCTCTGAGGGGACTACTCTGCAGGGCCTGCAGAGACGAGGACTTTCAGTGTCCACACGTGAAGGGGAGGGTGTTTGAGTCCAAAAGATGTACAGCCAATGCCTGGATGCTGCATCTGCTTTGGGTGGAAGGAGTGAAAACGGGGCTTTCAGAACACATGTAAGTCCTGGGATCCTTGTATAATTCCCTGAACATGGCAGCCTGAAAATGGACTCTGCAGCTGCTACCCACCCTCATCAAAACTGAATGGCCATGCTTTGAAGGAAAGGAAGCAGCATTTCTTATGCCTGAATCAGGTCCAAAAAATGCCACTACTGACCTCTGGGAGTCCTGTCCATCAAAGAGATCACAACAGTGTCACAATAACAAAGGAAAGTGATAGAATTCAACTAGCAAAGAGTTCATCTCTAAAGATACCCCCTGAAGACGAGGTCTTGCATTTGAAAACCACGCCAGACACCAGGGAGAGCATTCCCCACGCTGGCATCTGAACCAGTTGGCTTCTGTCAGCTCTTGGCTGAAAATCAAGCAGATGAGCATCCAGCCACACTCGCCCCAAACAAGGGACTGTTCACACCGATGGGAGGCACTCAGCACGGCCCCTCCTTTCTGTGCAAGAAGCTGCCTAAAATAAAGAATCAAGATTAGATTGAGAAATTAAGATGGATGAGGAGCACAGAAGAATAGAAAGTTGCAGGCCCAGCCAGGCGGTGGTGGCGCACGCCTTTAATCCCAGCACTCAGGAGGCAGAGGCAGGCGGATCTCTGTGAGTTCGAGGCCAGCCTGGTCTACAAGAGCTAGTTCTAGGACAGGCACCAAAGCTACAGAGAAACCCTGTCTAGGAAGGAAGGGAGGGAGGGAGGGAGGGAGGGAGGGAGGGAGAAAGAGAGAGAGAAAGTTAGTTTCAGGCCCTTGAAGCAGGATCCAATCTAAGGAGCCAGCGTGTCACACATGGCTTTCGGTGACAGGCGTTCATTACAGATTAAAGTATCCAGTAATCTAAGCCCACGCTGGTGAGGGATGATGGCCAGGAACCATTAGGGGACAATTAGCAATTGTTGGTCAGGCTTCAGAGTGTGGCTAGGAACCTCTGAAGGGCCTGGGTGGGAAGAGGGGCTGAAGCCAGGGAGGGAGAGTGGCCTGCGTGCGGGGCTAGATGGGGAAGCAGCCCCTTGCGCATTCATGCTGAAGGACCCAGGGACTCCCAGGCTGGCTCCTACTCATGGGTCCTCAGGGTCTTGGCAGCAGGCAGCCTGGGGCAGGCAAGAATGCCCTGTGTCTGTGGGAACTAGACTAGTTGTATCTCTGTCTTGGCCAGTACTGGAAAAGCATGCCAGCTCTTGTACTTTAGAGACCTTGCCATGCCCTGCTTTCCTCCCACCAGTCCCTGAGAGGACTGCTTCTGGGTTTTCCTCCAGAAAACCTGTGGTTGCTCTCCTTTGTCTTGAACCACATTGTCTGGCTGCCAGTATCTTTGATTAGACTATTGTTTTCTATGTTGTCATGACTTCCTGGTGACACACTGTAATGGAGTAAGTAAAAATGCTGCAGATCCCCGAGTGGCTGCAGCAGGCCACAAGTCCCAGGCAGGGAGCCATGTGATGGGTGAGAGACCTCGATGGGGCAGCCAGTCCCACAAAGGAGAGACAGATGGGCACGCCATGAGACCAAGGCCGGCAAGAGACAGAGACATGGATAGGCTCGCCATGCAGAGTGAGGTTGGATATTTATTTAGTGGGTTACAGAAGGGAAGGGGAGGGGGGAAGAACAGAGAGAGGCAGAGAGAGAGAGAGAGAAGTGGGCAGAAGTGGGGAGAATGGTGTGAGACGGAAGCTGCCTCTTCAGGGAAAAGAGAAGGGACTCAGGCTGGAAGCTGAAGATCAGTTTGCCTCAGTGGACAGGGGAGGGAGTAGGCGTGGCTTGTCTCTTAAAGGGACAGAGCAGACAATTACACACAGTCTCTGCCCTTCTATTAGACCTTTGCAAGGTGATTTGAGGTGGGAAATCTCCCTACATAATGTTTCTTCAGGCTAGAAAGTTTCATGCCCAGTGGCTGATTTATTCCACAAGAGGACTATATTCCTATCCATGGGTGACCTCCTCCCCTCAAGATGCTCCTAGGACATGTGTCTCCTCCCTCAGACTCTGACACTAGGTACCCTGCCAGTCTGTCAGGAAAAGCCTTCTATAACCCTTGATGTGAGGAGGGGGCTGCTTCCCGGGTCTTGCATCCCCCTAGTTGGACTGTAGGGCTTTGTTCCCCCTGAGTCTTTTGGACCTATGTGGCCCCAGCCAGATCATTCTAGACCCAGAAGATCAGCTGTGACTAAGGACATTAATCCATGGTACAGGGAAGCTTGCCACAAATTCTACAGAGTCAGTGTTGTCCGCTCACACCTATTAGCTATGACCCCACCTCCCATGAGACTGGGGATCCTAAAGGGGGGCTTAGCCAGCTTTATGGCACTATGAAAAAAATATCTGAGTCAAAAAAAATCAGCTTAAAGATGTTAAGGTTGGATAAAGAGCTGGGGACGGTGGAGAAGATGGTAAGATGGCTTTTCCACTGGGGCATGAGGTAGTTAAGCCAGCCAAGATGGGAGGGAGGAGAAACAGCACTGCCAGTCTTGGCGGGCTCTGGTGGGCGCCCACAGAGCCACTCCCTGAGGGGCAACACAAGGAACTATTGCCTTTCCCCAATAAACCTCTCAGAGACAGACCCTCTGGGGTAGTGGGGACGAGAAGAGGGGCAATGGATGGATCAAGAGTTGTAAGCTGGGGACTGGAGACATGACTCAGTGGTCAGACCACTGACCCTTCTTCCAGACAGTTCCCAGAGTTCAATTCCCAACACTCACATGGTGGTTTGCAGCCGTCGGTAACTCTAGTTCCAGGGCATCTGATCTCCTTGTCTGCCCCTTGAGCACTGAATGCCATGGTACACAGGCTTACATGCAGACAAAATACCCATACAGATAAAATAGATGAATACTTTTTTTTTTTAAAGTTGTAAGCCTAGCACTAGAGAGAGAGGCTCTGGTCTGCACCCTGCCCTGTGATCTTTTGGCTTTGCTTGCTCATCCACTGAAAACAAAACCTGACCTACCTGCACCCTGGTGTGAGTGCTCCTTCCAGACATAAGATCCCAGTAGCTGCATCAGACAGAATTCGGGAGGAGGGAATCTTCCCAGCCAAAGCAGGGAACAATGCTTCGGTTCCTGTCCGAGACTGGTGGGTGGATCCCTGGCTTTAGGAATGAGGCAAGGCAGAAGGCTGTGGCCAAAGATGCTGCTCACCTCATGACAGCCAGGCCCATTCAGCTATGAATTCATCAATGGATTAACCCATTGACAAGGTTGGCACCCTAGGGATCAAATCACCATTCAATAGCTCTTGAAAACCAGGCCTTTAAAGTATGAGCTTTTCGGAGGCCACTATATAACATAACAGTCCCAACATAACAGGGGTGGGACTTCAACAAAGGCCATGTGTGTTCTAACATTCAGATGACTCAGGGAGGCATTTTCCCCATATATGGCTATTCTCCAGGACTGCAGCAAACTTCCATGCCCATAGCAGGAATGTTTTCTAAAGCCCAAGGCTGCCTCATCAGCATGCCTGACGGGAAGCCACCTTCTGGGCCTCCGCAGGGACTCATTTGTCTCTACAAGGCCCAGCCCAGCTCCAGGTGAGTCCTTTACGAAATGAGAGCTGTCTTATGACTCCCGATTGAGAACAAATAGCCCTGAGAGTTGCAAGAGGCAAGCATGGGAGAAATGTGCCTAAGGAACTAGGTGAAGTCTGAGCTGCTGGGGCTGGCCAGGACCTCTCCACACTAGCCCAGGACCTGCAGAAACCAGATCAGCCATGAGGATGACATGCCTGCAAAGCAAGAGGACTGGGTGCTGGCACCTGCTTGGCTCCTGGTAAGAGCCTTTTGCTGTGTCATAATATGGTGGAAAGAGTCCCATGATAAGAAAATGAAAGCACGTGAGAGATAGCTTGATTTTTATAACAATGCCACTCCTGGGAGAAGCTATTAATCCACGAGTGGATCCAAATGAAAACATTTTCGATTTATTTTATTCTTTCAAATGTATGCATGCTTTGCTTGTATATATTTAAGTTCTCCATGTACACACCTGGTGCCTGAGGACGTCAGAAGAGAACATCAGCTCCCCACCCCGTACTGGAGTTATAGATGGTTGTGAGCTGCCATGTGGATGCTGGAGATGGAGCCTGGGTTCTCTGCGAGAGCAACAAGCGCTCTTAACCTCTGAGCCATCTCTCCAGCTCCAGTGAGTGGATTTAGCCATTCTGAGGATTCATGTCTGATCATCTCCCAACAGCCCCATCTCTAAAAATACCATGAAGTTGGAACGTGAGGGGTATGTTTCCCACATGTGAATTTGGGATTCAAACTATCAACAGAACCTTATCCCAAAGTAATGAGCCCAATGGCTGGATGAAGTGCAGCACCTTTGACAGGAATATTGCTTGAACATCACTGGGACACTATAACCGTGGTCTCTAGTGTGGTGACATTGCTCTGAGAGGAGGACAGAGCTGATGCTGTGAAGGAGGAAGCTTCAGGAGGTTTTCCCTCCCCACCAAGGGCCCAACAGTAACAGAAAGCATGTCTGCATAGGAGCAGAAAAATAAAACAGGTATTATGAAATTCAAGCTGCAGGATCTAGGTGGGAGGTGTATTTTGGCTGTGTGTATTTGTTACTGGCAAAATACATCACTGAAGCAAAGGAAGGGAGGAAAGACTGATTTGGGCTCACAGGCTTTTTATTATTATTATTATGTATAGAGTATTCTGCCTACATGTATGCTTGCATGTCAGATCCCATTACAGATGGTTGTGAGCCACCATGTGATTGCTGGGAATTGAACCCAGGACCTCTGGAAGAGCAGTCAGTGCTCTTAACCTCTAAGCCATCTCTCCAGCCCCTGGCTTGCAGTTTGAAGGTACAGTCCATCTGGGGGGGGGCGGGGATGAAGGGCAGCAGGAGCCTGAGGCAGCCGGTCTCGTTGTATTCATAGTCAGAGAGCAATGGATACTGGTGCTCAGCTCCTTTCCTCCTTTCATTCAGTCCAGGACCCAGCCCAGGGGGTGGGGCTGCCAGCATTTAGGGCAGGTCCTCCCCACAGTTAAGCCTCTCTGGAGAAACCAGGGAAGTGCTCCCACAGTGACTTTAGATCCAGTCAAATTGACAATGAAGATTAATCACAACATTTTTTATTTTTTCCACTTTCCTTAATATTTAAATTTTGTTAACTAAAATCTAGGAGAGAAAGAGAATAAAGGAGACATGGTAAACCAAGCACCCTGCCCATTGCCTCATTTTGGCATTATCTTTTAGCAAGTATTCACTAAACCACTGGGTGACATTGTCCCAGAGTCAGAATGGACATGACTTTTTTTTTTTTTTTTTTTTTTTTTTTTTTTTTTTTTTTTTTTTTTTTTTTTTTTTTTTTTTTTTTTTTTTTTTTTTTTTTTTTTTTTTTTTTTTTTTTTTTTTTTTTTTTTTTTT
>PVIU01025384.1:0-23824 GCA_004026605.1 Ondatra zibethicus
ATTTCCAAAGAGGTTGCACAAGTTTGCATTCCCACCAGCAATGGATGAGAGTTCCCCTTACTCCACATCCTCTCCAGCATAGGCAATTGTTGGTGGTTTTGATTTTAGCCATTCTGACAGGTGTAAGATGGTATCTCAACATTGTTTTGATTTGCATTTCCCTGATGGCTAAGGAAGTTGAACATGACCTTAAGTATCTTTTGGCCATTCGAACTTCTTCTGGTGAGAATTCTCTGTTAAGATACTTATATATTGCTTTATTATATTTAGATATGAACCTTGTATCCCTAATCTCTCCAAGACCTTTATCATAAAGGGGTGTTGAATTTTGTCAAATGCTTTTCAGCATCTAATGAAATGATCATATGGGTTTTTTCTTTCAGTTTATTTATCTGATGGATTACATTGATAGATTTTCGTATGTTGAACCAGCCCTGCATCTCTGGAATGAAGCCTACTTGATTTTTTTTAATGTGTTCCTGGATTCGGTTTGCCAGTATTTTATTGAGAATTTTTGTATCAATGTTCACAAGTGAGATTGGTCTATAATTCTCTTTCTTGGTTGTGTCTTTGTGTGGTTTTGGTATGAGAGTGATTGTAGCTTCATAAAAAGTGTTTGGCAATGACCCTTCTGTTTTATTATGTGAAACACATTAAGGAGTATAGGTATTAGCTCTTCTTGGAAGTTTTGCATTAAAACCATCTGGTCCTGGGCTTTTTTTGGTTGGGAGGTTTTTGATGAGAGCTTCTATTTCCTCGCGACTTATAGGTCTATTTAAATTGTTCACCTGGTCTTGATTTAATTTCGGTATGTGGTATTTATCTAAAAAATTGTCCATTTCTTGTACATTTTCCAATTTTGAGGCATACAGGCTTTCGTAGTAAGATCTAATGATTCTTTGAATTTCCTCAGTGTCTGTTGTTATGTCCCCCTTTTCATTCCTGATCTTGTTAATTTGAGTGTTCTCTCTCTGCCTTTTGATTAGTTTGGATAAGGGTTTGTCGATCTTGTTGATTTTCTCAAGGAAATAGCTCTTCATTTCATTGATTCTTTGGATTGTTTTCTGTGTCTCTATTTTGTTGATTTCAGCCCTCAGTTTGATTATTTCCAGTCTTCTACTCCTCCTGGGTGAGTCTGCTTCTTTTTTTTCTATAGCTTTCAGGTGTGCTGTTAAGTCACTAATGTGTGCTTCCTCCGTTTTCTTTTTGTGGGCACTAAGTGCTAGGAACTTCCCTCTTAGCACTGCTTTCATAGTGTCCCACAGGTTAGTGTATGTTGTTTCTTTATTTTTGTTTAATTCAAGGAAGACTTTAATTTCTTTCTTTATTTCTTCCTTGACCCAGGGGTGGTTCAGTAGTTGACTGTTAAATTTCCATGAATTTCTAGGCTGTCTGAGAGTAGTATTGTTAAATTCTAACTTTAATCCTTGCTGATCCAATAAGACACAGGGTGTTACTCCAATTTTTTTGTATCTGTTGAGGTTTGCTTTGTTACCAAGTGTGTGATCAATTTTAGAAAATTTTCCATGAGGTGCCAAGGAGTAGGTACACTCTTTTGAGTTAGGGTGGAATGTTCTATAGATGTCTTTTAATTCCATTTTATTCATTACATCTGTTAGTTCTCTTATTTCTTCATTAAGTTTCTGTCTGGTTGACCTTTCCATCGGTGAGCGTAGAGTGTTGAAGTTTCCTACTACTAGTGCGTAGAATTTGATGTGTTATTTAAATTTTAGTAATGTTTCTTTTATATATGTGAGTGCTCTTGTATTAGGGGCATAGATGTTTAGGATTGAGACTTCCTCTTGATGAATTGTTCCTGTTATAAGTATAAAGTGTCTTTCTCTATCTCTTCGGATAGATTTTCATTTGAAATCAATTTTCTTAGATATTAGTATAGCTACACCCACTTGTTTCTTAGGTCCATTTGATTGGAAAACCTTTTCCCAACCCTTTACTCTGAGGTAGTGTCTGTCTTTGAGGTTGAGGTGTTTCTTATAAACAGCAGAAGGCTGGATCCTGTTTTTGAAACCATTCTTTTAGCCTGTGTCTTTTTATATGTGAATTGACTCCATTGATATTAACCTATATTAATGACCAGTAGTTGTTAACTGGTTATTTTTTGGTAGTAGTATTTGTGTGTTTCCCTTCTTTTGGTTATGCAGATGTGGGGTTATCAGATGTCTGTGTTTTGGGGGGAGTAGTTAGCTTCCATGGGTTGGTGTTTTCATTCTAGTACTTTCTGTAAGGCTGCGTTTGTGAATACATATTGTTTAAATCTTTAGTGCTATAAACTTTCCTCTTAACACTGCTTTCATGGTATCCCATAAGTTTGGGTATGTTGTTCATTTATTTTCATTAAAATATGGAAAGTCTTTAATTTCTTTCTGTATTTCTTCCTCGACTAATTTGAGGTTTTTTTGGGGGGGTGGGATTTCTCTGTGTAGCTTTGAAGCCTGTCCTGGCATTCACTCTGTAGATGAGCCTGGCCTTGAACTCACAGAGATCCATCTGCCTCTGCCTCCTGAGTACTGGGATTAAAGGTATATGCTACCACTGCCTAGCCTTTGACCCATTTATAATTTAGAGAATTATTCAGCTTCCTTGAATTTATAGGCTTTCTGTAGTTTGTGTTGTTGAATTCAAACTTTAACCCATGATGATCCAATAATGTACATGTGTTCATTCCATTTTTTTGTATCTATTGAGATTTGCTTTGTGACTGAATATGTGGTCAGTTTTAGAGAAGGTTCCATGAGGTGCTGAGAAGAAGGTATATTCTTTTACATATGGGTGAAATGACCTATAGATGTCTATTAAATTCATTTGAGTCATAACATTTGTTAGTTCCTTTATGTCTCTGTGAATTTTCTGTCTGGCAGACCTGTTAATTGGTGAAAGTGGAGTATTGAACCTTCCCACTACTGGTGTGTGGAGTTTGATGTGTGATTTAAGCCTCAGTAAGGTTTATTTTACAAATGTGGGTGCCCTTGTATTTGGCACATAAATGGTCAGAATTGAGACTTCATCTTGATGAATTTTTCCTTTGATGAATATGAAATGTACTTCTCCATCTCTTTTTATTAATTTGAGTTTGAAGTCTATTTTGTTAGAGATTAGGATAGCTACAATAGCTTGTTTCTTAGGTCTTTTTGGTTGGAAAATCTTTTCCCAACCCTTCACTCTGTCGTTGAAGTTGAGGTGTGTTTCTTGTATGAAGCAGGTTGTATACAATTTTTATATCCTTTCTTTTAGCCTGTGTCTTTTTATAGGCAAAGTGGTTCCATTGATATTAAGGGATATTAATGACCACTGTTTGGTAATTCTTGTTATGTTTTTGGTTTTGTTAGTGGTAGTGGCAGTGTGTGTGTGTTTCCCTTTTAGGGATTTACTGCTGTGGGATTATCTATTTCCTGACTTTTCATGGGTGCAGCTAACTAACTTCATTGGGTTGTAGTTTTCCTTTTAGTACTTTCTGTAGGGCTAGCTTTGTGTATTGGTATTGTTTAAATCTGGTTTTGTCGTGGCACATGCTGATTTTGCTATCTATGTTGATTGAATGTTTTGCTGAGTATAGTAGTCAGGGTTGGCATTCGTAGTCTCTTATTGCTTGCAAAATGTCTGTCCAGTCAAAGAAGCTAAAATTTTACAATGGAAAAAAAGCATCTTCAACAAGTGATGCTGGCATAACTGGATGTCAACATCTAGAAGAATATAAATAGATCCATGTCTATTCCCTATCTCAAGTCCAAATGAATCAAAAACTTCAACATAAATCCAAGCAAATGGATGAAATTAGAAAATAAAAGACATCCTGAGTGAGGTAACCCAGTCCCAGGAAGACTAGAACAATATCTACTTACTCATAAGTGGATATTAAACATAAAGCAAATGATAACATGCCTATAATCCATGATCCCAGAGAAGCTAGGTAATAAGGAGAACCCTAAGAGGAACATACATAGGTCAACCAAGGAAGGGGAAATAGACACTATTTACTGAGAAAATTGGGAGAGTGGGTGATAGAGAGAAGGGAGTGCAGAAGGGGAGCACAAGGGAATAAAAGGAGGGAGGAGGAGGAGAACATGAGAGTATGGGGTGGAGTGTTGGAAAATACTGACTTCAGGGCATGGCATGTTCTCAGTGCTCTGGAACTCACAAAGGCTGTGATTACCTGCTCAAGACCTCTGAAAGATGGAACTGATGACATCTTATCACAGAGGGAGAATGGATAGATGAGGCCTCACCCCTCCCTGCAGATCAATAGGGTTAATAGTTGCTAAGGAAGGGAAAGAGATTTTCTTCAGTGATGTACTTGTGCTCCTGTAAATAGTGTCTCATCCATCCTCTTAAAAGCAACCTTAATAAAACTCATTATTAGGTCAGAAAAAAAAGAAGGCCTGATAGTAGAAGGAGGTGAGTTATGAGAGGGATGGGGGTCATCAGGAGTGGGAGGGGGTCAGACAGGGTAATGGGGTAAATATGTCATATACATGTAGAATAGTGTCATAGTAGGCTGGACTGTTGTGGCACATGCCTTTAATCACAACTCTGTGAGTTCAAGGTCAACCTGGTCTATACCAGTGAGTTCCAACACAGGCACCAAAGCTACATAGAGAAACCCTGTTTCTAAAATAACAGCAAAAAGATCCCCAAAATAATACCATACTTAATATATAAATAACATATGTTAATAAAATGTAAAACAGAAACAAAAATGTCTGTTCAGGACCTTCTGGCTTTCATAGTCTCCATTGAGAAGTCAATAGGTCTGCTTGTATATGTTACTTGGCCCTTTTCCTTCCCAGCTCTTAGTATTCTTTATTTATTCTGTATGTTTAGTGTTTTGATTATTATGTGCCATGGGCTCTTATTTTTTGGTTCAGTCTATTTGGTGGTCTGTAAGCTTCTTGTGTCTTCATAGGTATGCCCATCTTTAGCTTGGAAAAGTTTTCTTCCTTAATTTTTTGAATATATTTTATTTGCCTTTGAGCTGGAATTCTTCTTCTTCTTCCATCCCTATTCTTAGCTTTGGCCTTTTCATGGTGTCCCCAATTTCCTGAATGTTTTCTGTTAATAATTTGTTGCATTTAACATTTTCCTTGACTGATAAATCTATTTCCTCTATTGTATCTCCAATTCCCAAGAATCTCTCTTTCATACCTTTATTCTGTTGGTTTTACTTGCATGTGTAGTTATTGTTCATTTACCCATATTTTCCATTTCCAGAATTCCTTCAGCTTGTGCCTTCTTTATTGCCTCTATTTCAATTTTCAAGTTTCATTTACCTGTTTGATTATTTTTTACCCCCTTGTGTTTCCTTAAGAGATTTAGTGATTTCTTCCAGTTTTTTGTTTGTCCTATTTAAGGTCCTCTATCACCCTCACAAAGCTATTTTAAGATTATTATTATTATTGCTTCATCTGCATTGGGATCTTCAGGTTTTGCTGTTGTTAAATCAGTATGTTCTGGCGGTGCCATATTGCTCTTGATATTCTTGAATGTATTCTTGCACTGTCATCTACCCATCTCTCGGTTTCATTGGTGCAGTTGGTCCTTGTGTCTCTAGGGGATGTTGATCTTGCAGAGGATGTTTGGCCACAGGGAGGGGTGATGGTTTCAGTTAGTTTGGGCAACAGAGTGGGTCTTGTAGGTTACAGTACACAATGGTTAGGGACAGTGGAATCGATTGCCAGCAGGAATTTTATCTGCTAGCTGCCTGCTGGGGTTCCCATGGGAAAAGGAGGGGCATGAAATGTGCCTTGGGGCTCAGGGCCTAGTGATTGGAGCTGTTTAGTGGGATCCCAGTCACTCACTTTTAATTGGTGCAGGTGGTGCTTGTGTCTCTTAGAGCTGCTGTTCTTACAGGCACTGCCAGAGGGAGGGTGATGGGTTCAGTGGGTTTGGGTAGTGGAGTGGGTCTTGTAGGTTACAGTGTCCAATGGGTAGGAGTGGTGGTGCAGCAGTCTGTCAGCGGGACTCTCACCTGCTAACTGGCTGACGGGGTTGAGATGGGAGGTAGAAGGGCATGGAATGTTCCCTGGGGATTAGGGCCTAGGGATTGGGTCAGTTTAGCTGGGACCTCAGTCACTCACCTCTTCGTCCAATTGGTGCAGGCATGCCTGTGTCTCTAGGGGCTGTTGCTCCTCTAGGGGGTATTTGGTCAGAGGAAGGATGATGGGTTCTGTATTTCTTACATTTTATCTTGCAGAATACTCTATATTATATATATTCCTCCAGAAATACTTATTTTTCCATCTATTGTTTTAGAAAAGCACTAAATCTGAATATTATATATATATAGACATATATATCTGTAATTGTAGACATACACAGATACAGAGAGAGAGAGAGAGAGAGAGAGAGAGAGTATGATTTTTAAAATCACAATTATATGTCTAAGAGAAAATACATTAGAATTTCAAATAGACTGAGTTGGTAAGATTATTTCCTTACAAATAAACCTTGATTTTCTTAAAGGATTTTATTATAGTGATGATAAAATAACTAATAACATGAATATATCACAATAGTCCTTAGAGAAATTTTCTGCATATAGTCTAATAATTACAAAAAACTAAAATATCTTTTTTTCATTATAATTTAGAGTATATGTGTTTAGTTTAATATAATCCTGGGAAAAGTGTGAGCCATGTTTTTCATGATCTATTCTAGTGTATTTTCAGGGGACTGATCAGTTATTTCTATAAAAAGCACGATTTATTATAGCTAATTAAGAGAAAAGTAAATAATAAGTAAGGCTATTCAGAAAGGTTTTCCCTTGGGTAATCGTAAGGTTGTAGCCAAGTGCCTTAAAAAGATCTATTAGAGAGCTTTGGATCACACAGTGCTTCAAAGGAAATCTAAGCAAAATTTATAAGATGGTAAATGATTTTCTTATTCTTATTTGCTTTATTCTGTACTAGGAAACGATTACAACTTTGGATAGACTTTTGAGTCTTTTCAGAAGCCTAAATCATAACCAAATGTTATGATTACAGAGTTTGCAAACCTTTAAGTGATCCATCAATAACCTGAATGTCTATAAGAAATTTTGGCTCCTCATTTGGACCTCTTGTAAAATCTTCCTATAAAAGTTGAATGACTAATCCCTTTTCCGGGAATTTGAGGCATCTAAATTGCTTTAAAGTACAAATTTCAAATTTCTGGTGATAAAATATTAAAATACATTGCTCTGAGTAAAAGATTATAAATATTATGAGAATTAGAATAGTTATCAAAAGCAATGCAAAGTATAAATTATTTCTTCACTGTTTTTGTATTTTTTCCGTGTTTCTTCTTCCTGATGGTTACAATGAGCTGGCAAATGTCATCACAATTCTTATCTCCCTGCACTGCTTTTTCTGAAATGATCTAAACAAGACTTACCTTTATTTTATATTAGAACTATTCTTTCTAAAGTGTCTTCTGTGGCAGTATCTGTCCTGTTCAATTGTCCTCTGCATTTGGTGTGAATTGAAAGCCTTTTTAAAAAATTTGGCAGCCACATAGCTAATCTATAAATTTTGTTATGCCGCTGTCATAGGATTTGTTTTTTGTTTTTGTGTATTATTTTAAGGTACTTATATTTTACCTCCTCCTTTGGAAAATAAACTTTCCACTGCCCCACAAAATTCTTTATTTTTGTCACTACCATTTAGTACCATGTCTAATATATGTAACATTGTATCTTCTATCAATGAATACTAGTCTATACCTGAATCTAAGTAACCAGTAATATACCAATATAACTTATATAAAATATGATAGTATATTGGATCTTCCTAAAATCTAATTCCAGAAAACATGATGTGAGAAGAGACATATGGAGGAACAAAAGAAGGAAGTATTTTGATGCATTTGTTTCTCAAGATTCCTTTGTAAACCAAACACCATGACATCCTGACATGTCTCTACTACAAATGTGTGTAGCTGAACAACTCAGATTTTTAAAATTATGTCCTTTCTTTAAGACATGTCTACTATTTTTATTGCCTGTGAATTTATGGGATTTTTTTTTGCACTTGTGTTTGTGTTCATGTGTTCCTGTCTGGAGCCTTCAGACAATTCAATAGGTGTTAGGTTCATTGGAACTGGAGTTATAGTCAATTTTGAGACACCAACTAGGTTTTGGAAACTGAAATAACAGTTTTTAGTGGCTGAGCCAAGTTTCCTACCTCTCACCTTTCTCTTTAAGTATCTCTTCTCATTTGTTTTTAATTTTTGAGAATATAATTGGGTCACAATATTTCTCTCTTGCCTTGCCTTATTCAAAAGCCCCACACATGCCTCTACTCTCTCTTTCAAATACATGGCCTCTTTTTTTGTTGTTGTTGCTTTGTTTTACTAAGAGATATTGCAATGTATTTGTAAATAATAGTAAACACACACATCTCACAATTGTACTCTTCACTAGGAAAAATCACCTCTCCCATTTTCCAGGAGGCCCCAACTTTGAACTCTTAAGAAATCAGTGATATGTTCAGTATTTTAGGATTGGATCAATTTAATATGGTATAAATATTGAACAAAAACTATGTTCATATGACCTTGTTCACACTCATGAGGACAGAGATATTTATTTGCATATGTTAGACTATTTAATATAACAATAACTGAGAGTTATAAGTACAACACGTGGCTACTTTTACACATAAATGTAATGTGATAGATAATATTATTTTCTTAAGCAAGGGCATTTGCTTTGCTTTGTTTTGGAAACCTTACGCCATGCGAAGCCTCACTTTAGAGAGTTTTAGCAAATTAGATGTTGTTAATCACCACAGAAAATAAATAAAAATCAAATGTGAAAGTTATGGAAAGAGTTTGATAATATAAACATATAAGGTAACCAAGTATTTTAAAATCGCAAGAAGAGCTCAAGGATTACAGGAATGAATTATAAGAGCTATGGATTCTCAAGCACTCCTGTTCATATTGTGACCTGGTTGTTAGTTATCTCTGTTCTGAACATATAGAATTTTATCAGTAAGTAGAAAATTGATGATGCTGAATTGAGGGCGATCCCAATTTGATACAGCTTATTTGCATTACAAGGTGTTTATGTATTAGACATGTGATCTGGAGACAAATTGGTCCCTAGGAGATGATTGTTCCTGCTTACAGGCACAGGCTCACTTTTGAGGGATTTGCAAGAAAGCTTCTCTTCAACAAAGATTTAGCCAGTGGGTGTAAGTATCCATGTGATATTCAAAGAACACATTGTAAATGGTGGAATTTGGTAATCTTTTTAAAGTGTTACAGGTACAAGAGAGACACTAACTTTGTTGAACACACTTTGGCTGGTTAAGTGTGGCTATGAAAAGTTGAGCAGAGATCTCACCCAAGATTAAGACGAATGAAGAAAAGTACAGAAGGGAGAGAATCTAAGGTTTTATCCTGTTGTTTCTTGCACACTAGATGATTGCAGTTTCAAGTGAAGAGCCATTTCTATTAGGAAAAGCACCATATATTTCTGTTACGATTTTTCTAAAATTTGTGACAAAGCATGGTACAATAAATTGCTATACATGATAACTCAGTACAATTTATATAATAAGTAACAGTATCACTTAATGGAAAGATAAGATGTGGACTATAAAATTAGGGAACTACGTATGTAGTGTCCTGGATCCATTATTGTACATCAGTGTAAATATTTGAGACTGTATCAATTTTTGTTCATTTATCCTACTTGACAGGCCATTTGAAGAATATAGAATGCCCAATCTCACGAGAATAACAGGATTCATCCTTACGGGGCTTTCAGACATCCAGGAGCTACAGACTGTTTGTGGAGTATTTTTCCTGGTAGTGTACCTAACAATCCTGATGAGTAACTTCCTCATCATCACTCTCATCACGCTGGATCTGCAGCTCCAAACACCCATGTACTTCTTCCTGAAGAATTTGTCCTTGTTTGACATCTTCTTTGCGTCTGTCCCAATCCCAAGTTTCTTTGTCAATAGTCTAACTCACAACAATTTCATTTCCATTCTTGGTTGTGCCTTCCAGATACTTTTTATGACTTCCTTTTCAGCAAGTGAGACAACTGTCCTGACTGCTATGTCCTATGACCGCTATGTTGCCATTTGCTGTCCCCTGCACTATGAGGTCATTATGAATAGTCGAACCTGTGTGCTGATGATGGTTGTTTCCTGGGCTACTGGAGTACTTTTTGGAGCCATATATACAGCTGGAACATTTTCTATGCCTTTCTGTGGCTCCAATGTGATCCCACAGTTTTTCTGTGATGTTCCCTCATTGCTAAGGATTTCATGCTCTGAAACACTTGTGGTCGTTTATACAAGTCATGGAATTGGTCTGTGTCTGGGCATGTCTTGCTTTACATGTGTGGTGATCTCTTACTCTTACATATTATCCACTGTACTTAAGATTCCTACTACTAAAGGGCAGTCCAAAGCATTTGCCACATGCATCCCCCACCTCACTGTTTTTACTGTTTTCATTGCTGCTGCTTGCTTTGTCTATCTGAAGGCTCCCTCAGATATACTGTCAGTCACAGACAAGCTTTTTTCTGTTTTCTACACTGTGTTACCTCCAGCACTTAATCCTTTGATCTACAGCCTGAGGAACAGGGATGTCAAGTGTGCTCTGAGGAGGTTACAGCAAAATCTCTGCCCAAGGGGTTCACTCACTTAACATTTCAAATTATCTGTCAGTGGTATAGTGCCTCAGAAGTTACAAGCAAGTTTTTGTAATTTTTGGCTTTAGAAAGACAAGTATAGATAGTCAATTTTGTCCTTAAAAATGCACATTCAAAATAAGGCTAATATTATCTATGATCAGAAAATTAAGTTATAACTGGCTAACACATAAAGTCATGACACCAGTTTCTGCTCTTCTATGATAAAACTGTCATCATTCGGGGAATATAACTTTCTAAAAGGATTTTTTTTGGTAAGTATTTTTTTGGTAAATTTCAGAAACTGGTTATTTGATACTTTTTATCTGGTTCATCTACAAACAAAATTAATAACCACCACAACCAACACAATTTAGATGGTGGAAGTATATGATCAATCACACAGTTAACACATGATTTCTGTGCTAGTCTTTCTTCTGTTTATAAAGAACAGTCAGGACTCTAACCCATAAGCCCAGAGCATTCTGGAGATTTAACTCAAGCCTCAAAGTGTGTTTAATGCAAAAACAAACTTGGAGAGTGATTATATGAGACAAGTTCTAAAAGAGAACTTTTTTTTCAATTGCCAAGCAGATTGAAAGTGTTTTCAGAGGGACACAGGAGAGGCAGACACTTGTGTGGCTATTTTTCTACAGTTTCTCCTGAATAGAAGCATTACTTACAGATGAGAGAAGGCTGGCTTATGAGTCTAAGGAATAATCTTAAATAACCTTACAAGTTCTAAAGAGTCTAAAGTACAAAAGTCCCTTTCTGTTGTTACAGAAGTGTTAAAAAAGCGTTGGGTAGAAAGACTCTCTGACAATCCTTAGAGCCGGGATGCAACTCTGTGATCTATAAATCTATTTGAACTTCATACATTAAGCAGCAGGGTTGCAGTTTCTGTGTCTTTTCACCAAAATTGGATATGAAAGCATTTTGTTAATGCAAGTGCTTTTGAGTCCTCCAGGCTCCTGTAAGTAAGTAATCTCAATAAACACACTGACTCAAAAATTTGTACTTGGGGAGAATTACATTGGTCTTTCTTTGGTCCATTATCTGGTATGAGTAGGTGTTGTTTCTCCACAGGATATGTTAACACAGCAATGGTCAAGGTGTGTTGTCAGCCTGCCCATAGTCCAGCAAAGCATTACATGTTACTACATGAATATCATTGTTCCTATAATCCTCTACAAAGAAGATATGGAACCAAATAAAATTGTAATAGAAATCTCTTGTCCATGAAAAAATTTCTCTAGTTGAATTTTCTCATCACTGTATTCAAGCACATAAGAGTTTCTTTACCATTTGTAAAAACTCTTTGAATATTAGATACATAACCAGAATAATTACTTGCATTTTATATTTAAATTTTCATTCCTAGGAAAAAATACAATCTTTTTCATGAGGGTTTCATAATGTACAACTATTTTCAATTACATCAACAATGGTTTATGTTCATTGTGACAAAGAATTGCTACAATTAGAGCCATTGAAACCTTGTCCACTTCCCTTTTGTTGTATCCTACCTTAGACACACACATATTGAGAAAAATAACTTATCCCTCTCATCCAATAAGGAAACAAAGACAGTTACCTTTGGGGGATACATGCTGCAATTTTTCTTCTTTTGTGAATTTTTAAAATAATCTTATTTTACATCCCAATCCCAGTTCCCTCACCCTCCTGTCTTCCTACTCCTCCCACCTTCTCCCAAACCCATCCCCATCCACTCTTCAGTGAGGCTGAGGCCTCCCATGGGGAGTCAGTTTACAATGTCTATTACCTCAATTGAGGCAGGACCAAGGTCCTCCCATATATCTATGCTTTGCAAGGTATCTCTCTATAGAGAATGAGCTCCAAAGAGCCAGATAATGCACTAGGGATAAATGCTGGTTCCACTGCTGGTGGCCCCACAAACTGCTCACGCCACACAACTGTCACCCAGATTCAGAGGGCCTAGTTTGGTCTTCTGCTGGTTTCCCAGCTGTCAGTCTGGGCTCTTTGAGCACCCCCTAGTTTGCTTCAGCTGTTTCTGTGGAAATCCCCAATATGTTCTTTGCCCCTTTGCTTATAATATTGCTCTTCCCGCTTTATGATGGGACTCCAGGAATTTCCCCAGTGCTCAGCTGTAGATCTCCACACCTGCTTCCATAAGACACTGGATGAAGGTCCTATGATGACAATTAAGGCAGTCATTGATCTGATTACAGGGGAAGGGCACTTCAGGTACTTTCCCCACTATTGCTTAGATTCTTAGCTGGGGTCATCCTTGCTGTCAATAACAAATTCACCAAACAATGTGCAGTTCCCTGAAACATCCATACAGTTACCAGAGTATCAGTTTCCACTAGTGAAACATTTATGTGGCATTGCCCTCTGTTGTTGTGAATGTTTTATTTTTATTGGTTAATAAAGAAGGTGCTTTGGCCTAAAGCAGGTCAGAATAGAACTAGGTAGAGAAAACTAAACTGAATGCTGGGGAAAAAGAAGGCAGAGTCAGTGTGAAGCGATGTAGCCACCACAGGAGACAGATGCAAATGCCCAACAGAAACTCACTGGTAGGCCACAACCACATGGTAATACACAGATTAATAGAAATTGACTAATCTAAAATATAAGAGCTAGCTAGCTAGAAATATCCATAAGCTAATAAACCAAACAGTGTTTTAATTAATACAGTTTCTGTGTGCTTATTTTGGGTCTGGAAAGCCAAGAACAAACAAGCAGCCTCTGCCTACAAAGCATAATGATAATAAATACAATTTGTAAGAAAATGGCCCTATATGCTTCACTCCACTTCAAACTGTAGCTGTACATGATTTTGGTTAATTGCAACTCAATGTATTTTGAGGACCTAATTTGCAACCAAAAAGGAGACAAACAAGACACATCACAATGCTCACACCCATTAACATTAACTACTTTACATAGAGAAAATAATTCTACCTGCCCTAACATGATCCCCACAAATCACTCTCTCCAAGGTTTCATATTCAGACCTCAGATGTTTTTATTATACAGATAAATTTTTGTTTACAAAAGTTTTGTGTCTGGTTATTGATTTGTTAATTGATGAGGCCAAGAATGTGAAAAGAAATCCTCTTCTTTCCTTGCCAAACTTCCACACAAAGTCTGTGCTCTTGATTAAAACACTCCTGTCTGTTTCTACATGACTGAGAATACCCTAAGCACACATTTGGGAAATTTTGGTCCTAGATCAAATGCTTTGGTAAGCCGAATTTAATTTTCTTATTTCTATTTTTTTCTTTTGTCATGTCCGCCTTTTCTTGTCACACATTATGGTCTCTTTTCTCTGGGTTTAAGCTCAAATAACATTAATTGTAAGCGTACACAAAGGTACCAGAAGCCATTGCCTTATAAAACTGCAGCTGATGCAAGGGGAAAAGATGAAAATGATGTTCAGGGAACGTCAAAAATAGGGTACAAAATCCTCTCAATCATAGGCGACATGTAACAAAAGAGACCACTTGTAGAAATATGTTCACTATATAGATAATTCATGAAGAGGTACACATTTTTCAGGCACATGACTATCTAGACTTTGACTTTTTTCCAGAAACAATAAAAATTCACAAAGAAATTGTGATTTTTTAAACAAAGAAATTCAATAAATGTGCTAGAATTTAAAAGTCACCATATCTAATAAAAAGCACAGTAAACAGCAGGATCACCAAATTCAAGGAAGCAAAAAAGGAATGTTGATGATGAGAAGAGGATTACGTTTTTAAAGATTCAAAGACTTCACTATAAGACCCAAAACTTTGAAACTGCTACAGAAAACACTTCAAGACAAAGGCAGAGGCAAATATTTCTTTTTTACAGACTAATTTTTTGCACTTATTTTTTAATTTTATAGAAGTTTATACACGGGGGCTGGAGAGATGGCTCAGAGGTTAAGAGCATTGCCTGTTCTTCCAAAGGTCCTGAGTTCAATTTCCAGCAACCACATGGTGGCTCACAACCATCTGTAATGGGGTCTGGTGCCCTCTTCTGGCCTGCTGGCAGAATATTGTATACATGATAAATAAATAAATATTTTTTTTTAAAAAAAAAGAAGTTTATACACGGGTACTACAGTTGTATCATATCCACTACATCGTTTCTGTTTTTCAATTCCATCCATATCATCTCCTCACTTTCTCTCAATTTTATGGCTTCCTTTTAATTATTACTATTGTTACACACACACAGAGTGAGTGAGAGAGGGAGAGAAGCAAGAGAGAGAGGAGAGAGAGAGAGAGAGAGAGAGAGAGAGAGAGAGAGAGAGAGAGAAGCATGTACCACTACCACCTAAATCACTCTGGAATATTTTACTGTTGTGGAATAAAGGAAATTGAAAGGAACTATCTTCTGATTGTTATCTAACTGTTTATGGCACACATCATGCTATTAGTAAAGAGTTAAAGAGTTAAACATATGACATAATAGCATGTTATATAATAAGAAATCATGTATCAATTTTCCATTTGGAAATAAGGCAGCAAAACTGTAAAATTGCTGCTGTTTAACCTAAGCAAGAAACTTAAACATAACCATTTCATTGAACATAATATTTTTATATAATTTTTATTTTGAAGACACATTTGTTTTGATAATTATAAAAATGTGTCAAAAAGGTAAAAACAGAGAGTACTTTTAAATTGATACAAATTAGCATAAATGAAATAACTGGTTCTACTTAAACACATAACCATGTGAAAGAGGAAAATGAAACATAGATAAGTATTAAGCAAGATACTTTAGCATATATGTCCAAAATAGAGGCAGGAATATAAAGAAATCTTCAGCAATTATATGAAGGATTCTTACAGGGATGGTGTAATACATAAGTTTACAAACTTTGTTATGCATACTTTAGAATTTGCCCCAAGAAGCAAGCTGACATATCTATCCTAATATCTAGTAAAATTGACTTCTCACCAAAATTAATCAAAGAAATGGAAAAAGACACTTCATACTCACCAAAGTAAAAATCTTTGAGATGAAATGTCAATTCTTTTTTAATTAATTTTATTTTTCATTGCTTTTATTGCACTATATATTTTTCTACACTCCCCTAATGCCCTCTCCCATGGTCCCCACACTCCCTATTTACTCTTGTCTTTTTCTTCTTCCCATGTAGATTAGATCCATGTATCTTTCTCTTAGGGTCCTTTTTGCTGTCTAAGTTCTCTGGGATTGTGAATTGTAGGATGATTTTCTTTGCTTTATAACTAAAAGTCACATATAAGTGAGTAATATTACACTTTTGTTTCTGGATCTGGGTCTGGATTACTTCACTCAATATGATGTTTACTAGATCCATCAATTTGTCTGCAAATTTCAAGATGTCATTATTTTTTTCTGCTATGTAGTACTCCATTGTGTAAATGTGCCATGTCTTCTGCATCCATTCTTTGGTTGAGGGCATTTAGGTTGTTTTCAGGTTCCGGCTATGGCAAATAATGCTGCTATGAAGACAGATGAACAAAAGTCCTTATGGTATGCTTGAGCATCCTTTGGGTTTATACCCAAACATGGAATTGGGCCTTGAGGTAGATTGCTTCCTAATTTTCTGAGAAATCACCATACCGATATCCAAAGCAGCTGTACCAGTTTGCACTTCCACCAGCAATGGAGGAGTGTTACCTTTACACCACATCCTCTCCAGCATAAGCTGTCATCAGTGTTTATGATCTTGGCAATTCTTATAAGTGTACAATGGAATTTCAGAGTTGTTTTGATTTGCATTTCTCTGATGGAACACATGATTTTTGACTAAGAAGCAAAAAAATGTTAAATAAAAAGAAAGCATATTCAACAAATGGTGCTGGCATAACCGGATATCAACATGTAGAAGAATGAAAATAGATTCATATCTATTGCCATGCACAAAACTCAAGTTCAAATGGTTCATAGATCTCAACATAAAACCAACCACACCAAACTTTATAGACGACAAAGTAGGAAATACACTTGAATGCATTGGCACAGGCGACTGCTTCCTAAATATGACCCCAGTAACACAGACACTAAGAGAAACAATAAACAGGACCTCCTGAAACTGAGAAACTTCTGTAGAGCAAAAGACACGGTAAACAAGACAAAATGAGAGGCTACAGAATGGGAAAAGATCTTCACCAACCTCACAAAAGACAGAGGGATGATCTCAAAATTATACAAAGAACTCAAGAAACAAGTCATCAAAAGAATCAATATCCCAGCTCTTTCATGATCCCACAACTATGATTTCTCTGCCATGGTGTGCTATACCTGCAAGCCATGAACTAAAGTTAGTCCTTCCTTCTTCATGTTGACTTTTATTTTCATGTATTTTGCCACATCTTTGAAAGAAGTAACTTATACAGGTGGTATGACAGGAGTTTTTAAACACAGTTCATAAGTTTTGTGTTTTGTAACATTTATAAAGATATAATGTTGCCTCCAACATCATGCATTGCTTAACTGAAGAGATATATAATTAATTTAATTGTGGGGAATATATGAGCATGTTCTTCATGATCTAACACAGTGTATTTTCTTGTGAATAGGTGATGTGTTCTGTGTGAAGCACCAATTATTACAACACTAATTGCCTTAAGACATGAATTCTTAATCAGGCTGTCCAAGATTTTCCTTGGGGGACTCTCAAGTAGTAGCCAACTTATGTTCAAAGGTCTGTTATAAATATTTTGACTATATAAGGCTTCAAATGAATCCATAACAAAGGTTACAAAAAGGTAAAATATTTTTTCTTATATTTGTATACTTATTATGAAAAATGATCACAGTTTATCATGTGAGTTTCCTTGCAACATTAGAGATGCAACAATATGATATGATTTTAGATTTTCCAAATGAGGTTCCTTGCAACATTAGAGATGCAAAATATGATAGGATTTTGGATTTTCCAAATGAGATTTACATTTTCTATTTTCCCTTCAGGTGATCCACTGACAAAGGGAACCCCAAGGTTTATGGAATAATTTTCCCTCTTCAAATTAAAGTTGCTGGAACATCTTCCTACAGATATCTAAAGAGTAACTCTTCTCAAGTAATGTAAAGAATCTGAATGATTTTAAGGTAATAATTTCAATGTTGTATAAATAAAATGTAAAACTATGCTCTCTAAAACAATTTTAACGTATTAGAGTATTGAGGAAATTGGAACATATATGAATAGCAATGTAATTCAGCAGAGATTTATTCACCTTATTTCTCCTATTTACCTTTTTCCCTGTATTTTGCCAGCATACTGGTTGGTATTGCTGAATGTCAGCCCTCTACCACATCTTCTTCATGAGCACACAGAGATTTTTCTCTCTAAATTTTCCAAATTGGATTTATCCTTATGTTTCACTAGAGCTGTGTTTTCCTAAATGTCATCTCTAGTGATCTTGTTTTTGTGTACTTGTCCTGTAAACTTTCGTGGCATTCCCTAAAGCTTAAGCAGCTACCTGACCAATCTGTACATTATAATCATTTATTGACATAAAATAAGACATCTCAAGATTTTTGTTGTTTAGTAGAATATCTCTACATGCTTGTATATTCTTCTTTGCCTCCTCCAATGGAGAATAAGATGCCCCCATACTCTCTATATAAGTATCTATCACTTAGTCCTCTCTCTCTCTCTCTCTCTCTCTCTCTCTGTCTCTCTCTCTCTCTCTCTCACACACACACACACACACACACACACAGACCCTCCTCCCACAGAGTTATATAATTAATTTTGACCCTGTAAATAGTATAGTTTTAACATAAGGCATTTGATTTTCATCAGAACATATCAGATAATATTTAAAAGCAAGTTATAAACACTATGACATGATAAAAATATTCAAGAAGACAAGAAGTCCTTTGCAACTGGGATTCTGGCTTTGGAAAGTCACAACACATTAGAAATAGCTGATTTTCACAGAAACCAAGCACTGAACATATTAGTGAAAGGTGGAAAAGGAGCTTAGTAAATATAATTGCACTGAATAGCTTTGTCTATAAAAATACTGATAAGAAATCCACAATTAAACAGAGAAAAAGCATAAGAACCCCTGTGTCAGATTGCGCTGTTTCATTACTATTTGACTGACACACAGTCTCAACTGTATCTAGATCATTACAGCTGACTCTGCTTCCAATGGCAAAACTTTTTTAATCTAAATGGGAGTATTGTCAGATGCTTATTTGTTTTGCAAGGTGATTAGATGTATCATTTAGAAGACTGGATATTTGTTCCCAGTAAGTTTTATTAATTCTCATAGGGTCAGCCTCATCAGTGAGTCTCCTGCCTACAATCCTCTACTGTTCAAGCAAGGATTAGGGGAATGAATGTTTATATATGTAGCCCTTTTGTAGTATGGAATACATGATGTAAAAAATATGGCAGTTAATAAGTTGGAAATATTATGGGTCCTTTTCTTTCCTTCAGCCTTTAAAAGAGATTATACTGGCTTGAGAAAAACAACGTACTTGTCCTCAATGTTGGGCAAGAATTTATTTAAAGTTTATGACAGTCAAATACAAAGAAAATCATGGGAGAGATGTCAAGCTTTTCTCTTATCATTAGCATTTCATTGAGCATTTACTGTGGTTTTAGGTAAAGCAGCATCTAAAACACTTTTATTATTTTATTAATATCTCTTATGAAAACTGTTAAGAAAAGAGCCGACATATATATACAGCAAACTGATTCAACTTCCGTTACCCAAATTCATAGCCATATTGTACAAATGCAAGATTGTGGCTACAGAACTAAATAAAACCCACACATTTTATTTTTAGATTTTAGGTATTTTATTTTATTTTTCTGTACTTTTACTTTGTTTATTTCTGTGTTATAATGCATAGCACCAATATTATATATGACAATGTTATCTTTTTATACATTTGTACTTACCATATCAAGGTAATTTTTAGGCGTATCTTTATATTAATCTATCATTTCTCTACTGTCCAAACATTTAAAGTTATTTCCTATACCTAGATGAAATACACTCAATACTGATAAAAAGAAAACTTGATTACCACTTAAATGGAAACAAGGTCTCTTCAAAACACAAAAATTCCTGCTAGAATAATTATAACTACAAATTAAACAAAATAAGGTAGATTTATACCACACCTGTTTGTGCTAATCAGGCTTAATTTTAAAATGGTGAGAAGTTGTGATTCTATAGCTCAATTGTAGAATGTAGTTATATTTACAGAGCCTTAAAGACAATATAAGGAGAGAGAGGGGAAGAGAGAAACATGAGAGAGAGAGAGAGAGAGAGAGAGAGGTGAGGAAAAAAGTCGGAGAAAAGTAAGCAAGTGAAGGGAGAAGAATGGAGAGAGAGGCACGCAGAGACAATATACAGATATACAGTAGGGAGAGAGAGGGGGAGAGAGAAAATGAGGGCTTGAGGGGAAGGGAGAAAGAAATAAGAATTTTTGAAAATGTATTTGTACCTTAAGTGTAATTTCTTGATCCCTTTCCATGGGGCATTTCTGTATGTCAGTGTTATCATTTGGGGGGTAATACCAATTTTTACTCATTTTTCTTTTACTCTGAAGGGACTGAAAAGATTCTGGTATGCCCAATGTCACTGCAATAACGGAATTCATCCTTATGGGGTTCTCTGATATCCATGAGCTACAGACTTTCTGTGGAGTGTTATTCCTAGTGATGTACATGGCAGCCCTAGTAAGTAACCTGGTCATCATCACTCTCATCTCCTTTGATCTGCAGCTTCAAACACCCATGTACTTCTTCCTGAAGAATTTGTCCTTGTTGGATGCCTTTTTTGTGTCTGTTCCAATTCCAAATTTCTTTGTCAGTAGCCTAACTCACAACAATTCCATTTCCATTCATGGCTGTGTCTTCCAAGTGTTTTTAATGACTTCGTTTGCAGCAGGAGAAGTATTTATCCTGACGGTTATGTCCTATGACCGCTATGTGGCCATTTGCAGTCCCTTACACTATCAAACCATAATGAGTAGTTGTATGTGTGTGCTCATGACAGCTGTTTCCTGGGTTACTGGAGCAATAATTGGAGCCATATATACAGCGGGCACATTTTCTATGCCTTTCTGTGGCTCCAATGTGATCCCACAGATTTTTTGTGATATTCCCTCATTGCTAAGGATTTCATGCTCTAAAACACTTGTGGTCATTTATTCAAGTCTTGGAATTGGAGTTTGTGTAGGCTTGTTTTGTTTCATCTGTGTTGTGATTTCTTACTTTTACATTTTCTCCACTGTACTTAAGATTCCTACTACTAAAGGGCAGTCCAAAGCATTTGCCACATGCATCCCCCACCTCACTGTGTTCACTGTTTTCCTTGCTACTGCTTGCTTTGTCTATGTGAAGCTACCCTCAAGTGTACCATCAATTACAGATAGGATATTTTCTATGATATACACTGTGTTGCCTCCAACACTTAATCCTGTGATTTATAGCCTGAGGAACACTGATGTCAAGTGTGCTCTGAGAAGGTGGCAGCAAAATCTCTGCCTAAGGGGTTTACTTCGTTTAACACTTTAAAGTATCTGTCAGTGATATAGTGCCTCATGAGTGACAAGTAAGTTTTGCAATTTTTGCTGGTAAAAATAGAAGGGTAGACATTCATATTTTGCCCCTGTTAAACTGAGACTCTGATTAAGGATAATATTTTTAAGTTCAGAAAATTAGATTATGTGAAACTAATATATAAAGTCATAATACCAATTTCTTTTCTTCTGTAATAAAGTTATTCTCATTTGAGAAATATAATTTTCTAAAAGGATTAGTAATTTTCACAGTAAGATTCCATTTTCGGTCATTTGATGACCCCTTATTGTGTTCATTTAAAAAGTATCAAAATAAACAATCAAATGGGGAAGGCATGTGAGTTATGAAGGTAAATTCACATATAGTTTCTATGCCAGTCATTCCAGTAGTGAGAAAATCAGTAGGAAAGTCAACAAACTAGAAACAGCATTCTGGAGATTCACCTCAGTCTTTAAAACAATATCACATCCTTAAAGTAGTATCAAATGCTTAAAACAAAACCATGAAGAAAGAGTATAGCAGCAAAGTTCTAAAAGAAAAATAATGTCTTCTAGTTTGAGGGTATTATCAGAAATATACTGAAGAGGTAGAAATTTTGTTACTCCTTTTCTGCAGTTCCTCTTGAATAGAAATATTATTTACAGTTGAGATATGGTGGGTTGATGAATCTGAGCTTACAAGGTCTGTAGTAATGATACTCAACCTGGGGATCAAAGACAATTTGGGGTCTAATTACACTTTCACAGGGATTGCATATCACATATCCTGCTTATCAGATATTTATATTATAATTCATAAAAGTAACAAAATTATACATATGAAATAATGACAAAAATAATTTTGTGGTTGTGGGTCAGTACAATGCCAGGAAATGTATTAAAGTGTTGTAGCATTAGGAAGGTTAAGAACCAGTATTCTAGAAAGTTAATAAAGACAAAGACAAATTTCTCTCCCCAACTTATAGAAGTGGTAAATAATTTCTGAGCTACGAAGACTCTGACTATACTAGGTACCTAAACAATGTTTTCTGATCTGTCAAACCACATGCAAACTACATGGGAAACTACAGCTATAGGACTGCTTCTGTTGTGAATGGGAGTTTTTTATGCTATGGCTAGATTTGACTCCTCCATGCTCTTATAAGTAAGTAATCCAAATAAATTCATTGTTCACCATGTTGGACTATGTAGGAATTACTTTGGTCTTTCTTTGGTTGTCTATCTGGTTGGAGTAAGTATTTTTTATTCTCCAGAGGAACAGTTAACACAACAACGGTCCATGTATATTTGTCAGCTATACTGCAGGTCAAAAAAGAATTACCTGTAACTATATGCAGGTGAGTGTTCTGACTGCTGTCTAGAAAAAAGATATGGAACTACTAAAATTGCAGAAAAAAAATCACTTTTCTTTGAAACATTTCCTTTGGTGAATTTATCAATGTCTTCAAATTAAAAAGATTTTCTTTACCATGTATGAAACTTCTTTGGTCATTTTATGTTTTATCAGTAAAATTATCTGTCTTTTATATTTAGTTTAATTTTTCAATTCTTGAAAAATACAATGTTTAAATGCATTGCTTCTTTCAGTTATCTTTTTTTTTTTTTTTGGTTTTTTGAGACAGGGTTTCTCTGTGTTGCTTTGGAGCCTGTCCTGGAACTAGCTCTCATAGACCAGGCTGGCCTCGAACTCACAGAGATCTGCCTGCCTCTGCCTTCTGAGTGCTGGGACTAAAGGCGTACGCCACCACCACCGCCCGGCTTCTTTCAGTTATCTTAATAGCAAAATTCACCTCCCTTGTCCTATCCCATATTAGTCTCATACATACTAAGGCAAATCATTTATCTTTCTCATCCAAACGAAATATTAAGGGACTCATTTTTCACGGGTACACTCTGGGATCTTCACAACCACTGGCAATGAAAAAACCCCATCAGCAATGTCTAATTCCCCCAAACCTCTGCATGACACTTTTGGACAAGCAAAAACATATAAGGAAATATCCCTACTATGCTTTACTCAGCTCCATCCACTAGCTTTATGTGATTTTGGTTGATTGTACATCAATGTAATTTCAAGGCCTAGTTCAGAATAAAATAGGATACAAATAAACCACATCACACCAAAGACAACCAATAGGATAACTAACCCCTATACAAATCCATTTTCCTTCTCTGGCATTGCTCTCACATGATCAGTCTTTCTGTGCTTTGGTAGTCAGCTCTTAATTGCTTTTATTTTACAAATAAACTTCTGTTTACTGGTCTTTTGTATCTGTTATTTATTATTACATTGATTGTATAATTTGCCTAAATTTTGTTAGTATTATTAAAAATCTCAAAAGTTAGAATTGAGATAAAACTCTGATAAACCCAAGGAACAGTGGAGGGCTGATCAGTTGACCCCAATCTCCAGGTTTTCCCATTCAAAAGCCCTGGAACTCCCACTAGATCGGGCACGAAACAGACTCTCTGAATATGACTGACAATGGGGACTGACTGAGAAGCCAATGATAATGGCACTGGGATTTGATTCTACTGCATGTACTGGCTTTTTGGGATCCTAGTCAGTTTGGATTCACACCTTCCTAGGCCTGGATGGAGGCGAGAGGGCCTTGGGCTTCCCACAGGGCAGGGTAACCTGCCCTCTCTTCGGAC
>PVIU01025385.1:0-23697 GCA_004026605.1 Ondatra zibethicus
CTCTTAAGTATAGAAGGGGAGGGAGGAGGGTTAGTGGGGGAGTGGGAGGGGAATGGGAGAAGGGGGGGAAGTGTCAATTTTTGAATGGAAAAATAAAAATAAATAAATATAAAAAAATACAGCAGGCCTCTGAGTTCAGGTGCAATTGAACTCATTCCTCAACATGTTTGTCTTGCTATAAATATGTGAGACACAGAAGTATAAGATTTATACATCAGTCCTTATTGTAGAAATGAATGACCATTGACCTTTGGGAAAGGCATTTCAACACCCAAAGCTCACATTGCCTAATGTTTAAAATGAAAATCATAAAGCCTTCCCTGAATGTTTGATGCTATGGTCTTTGGAAGAGCCTAAACAGACACTTGACGAGTTAAATATGCCCTGCTACAGAAAATGGCGGTTAGTATTAAATAATATTGGTGTGTGTGTGTGTGTGTGTGTGTGTGTGTGTGTGTGTGTGTGTGTGTGTGTGTTACAGTGTGTGCAGCAGTCAGAGGACAGTTTGGCAAAGTTGGTTCTTTCATTCTACTATATAGGTCCTGGGGATGAAACTCAATTTTTCAGATTTGGAAGCAAGCATTTTTACCCACTGAGCAATCTCACTGACCCAGATGATATTTTTAAGATTTATTTTTATTTTATGTGCATTGGTGACTCACTTGTCTATATGTCTGTGTGAGGGTGCTGCTTCCTCTGGAATTGGAGTTGCAAACAGTTGTGAGTTGTCAGGTGGATGTTGGGAATTGAACCTGGGTCCTCTGGAAGAACGGCTAGTGCTCTTAACCACTGAACCATCTCTCCAGCCTCAGATGATATTTTTTAAAGATAACAAATGTTGCCAGAAGTAGAGAAATTGGATCTTTTTCATGCTCTTAACAGGAACCCAGGGCCCCAACTGTTATGAGAAAAGCTGCCTCTGAGCGAATGAGTCAGAATCATTTTTGGGGACCTGAGGCCCTCCTTTCATGACAATCGTGGGGAAAAAAATGTGTAAATCGGAGGGAAGAAAGCTCTTCCTCTGTGGAAATAGCATGAGGACTTCACAAAATAAGAAATTAAAAATAGAACCCAAGTAAGGGAATAAAAGAAGTATGGAAGTGAGATGTCAGCACTGATGGAACCATTGCAGCACTATTCACAAGAGCTACGATGGGAAATAGTCCAAAGAATGGCTGGAAAATGTAATTATTTATATATATATACACACACAGTGGAATGGAGACGATAATGATGGTGCATAAGAAAAAAAATCATGGCTGGATCTTCAAGAAACGGCTTGACCCAGTAAACAATGCCAGAAGGGCAGGCACTGCATTGCTCCCCTCACATGAGGTATGTTAAGTAGTCATATTCAAGCTGCACATTCTGATCCATGCCTGCAGCTCCTGCACTTGGGAGGATGAGCAGATCACCATGAGTGCAAGGCCAGTCTTCACTACATAGTGAGTTCTAAGCCAGTCTTCACTACATAGTGAGTTCTAAGCCAGTCTTCACTACATAGTGAGTTCTAAGCCAGTCTTCACTACATAGTGAGTTCTAAGCCAGTCTGAGCTATATGGCAAGAGTCTGTTTCAAAACCTATAAAATAGTTAAAGAAGTCAAATTCATAAAAGCAAAGTTTGGAATGCTGTCTACCAGAAGGAAAAAAAAGTGAGGAAGTTATTTATCAATAGACAAAATTTTAGTCAATCAATAAGAATAACTCTAAGACAACATAATACCATAGTCAATAATACAGAACTGCACAGTTAAAATGTTAAGAGAACAGATTTTATCTTTTTCTCTATCTTAGCTAGGTTTTCTATTGCTGTGATAAAATATCATGAGCAAAAGTAATGTGGGGAGAAACGGGTTTATTTATTTCATCTTAGACTTCCAGGTAACACTATCACTGAGGGAAGTCAGGGTAGGAACTCAAGACAGGAGCCTGGAGGCAGGAACTGAAACAGAGCCTGTGGAGGAATACCTCTTACTGGCTTGCTCCCATGGTTTACTCAGTCTTCATTCTTATACAACCCAGAACTATCATACCAAGGGATGCACCACTCACAGTGGGCTATGACCATCCACATCCATCAATAATCAAGAAAATGACTCAGAGCTTTACACACAGGCAAATCTGATGGGTGCATTTTCTTAATTGAGGTTTTCTCTTCCCAGATTACTGTGGCTTGTGTCAAGTTGACAAAACACTAGCCAGCTCCCTATCCCTCTCACTACGCCTCTCCCTCTCTCTCTCTTTCCCTCTCACTTTCTATCTCCTTCTCCCTCTTCCTTTTTTCTCCTTCCCCCTTTACCAGCCCCTTCCCCCCCCTCTCTCTCTCTCTCTTTCTCTCTCTCTCTCCCATCCATCCCTCTCTACCCATCCCTCTCTCCCTCCCTCTCTATACTCATGCAGTACCATTAAACCTAGAGGGGAGACAGAGTAACATAAAATCCTAAAGGGACTGAATAGATAAGAGACAGACCTAGGGTTTGAGATCAGATGGATACCTTTATGTCAAGACCAGAAAACACAGTACTTTGTGTGGCATGAGCCCAAGGAGAGGAGAGATATCCTCTCACAGTGTCTCTAAGGTCTTCTGCATCTGAAGACAGGCATGGTAACTCCTGTGCACCTTGCCACTTCCTGACACTGGCGGTGGTTGACTAAACAGTTTGTGCTCAATATTCCTCCTAATAAAAACCTAGCTTTGTGTAAGTAGCTCTGTTCTGAGCCTGGGAACATGGACAGGAATGAAATGAAATTTCAACTGAGACATTTTAGCAATCAAACCTGTGGCCCACAGAAGTCTTGACCTTGCAATGGCCCTACCTAACCATGCAAGTAGCTTGGATTCTAAGACTTGCACCACCAGCCCCAGCTTTTCCAAAGCATCTCAGATGACCAATATGGCCAAATAATACTCATGGTGAAATATATTTTATGCATTGAGGGTTACTGGGAATCAATCTATTCTTTAATAAAAGAGGGAGAGGTTTCACAAGACCTTTGCCTTCCTTTACTTCTATCATTGGCAACAACATCATCAGGATGTAATGTCTGTTGGTCACACATAGAGTCATCGTGAAACAGAATGAACTAACATTAACCAAAATACTAACCAAAAATGAGAGTTGAGATCCCTAGAAAATTGCTGAGTTGTTAAACTCGAAACTTTCCGAACTTGGAATTCCTACCCCTCCCTCCTTTGCTTATTCCCTTCCTCTCTACTTCTGCGTTCCCTCTCTTGTTTCTTTCAGTAGTAAGGAATAAGTTTAGGGTCTCTCACATGCCAGGCAGGCACTCTACTATTGAGTTATAGCTCTAAACCCTTTAAACTTTTTATCTTTTTAGCATATTTTTCATTTTGTTAGATGTGTATGTTTTGGCTGCATGTATGAAAATTTAAAAACACAATCTAAGCCAACTCCTAATGACTTATTATTATACCCATAGATTACCATGTATTTCAAGCCTCATCAGAGAAATTCATAGACTCTACAGAATGGAACTAAATTATATGTATATATATCTTGCAGGCATTCTTTTTAATGTCTCCTCTTTCGCCTCTTTCTTTTTCTCCTTCATTTAAAGACATGGTGTCATATAGCTAGGCAAGCCTTTAATTCACTATGTAGTCAGGGATGACCTTGAATTCCAGATCTGCCTGATTTTACCTTCCAAGTTATGGAATGACAGGAATGTGCCACCAAGCAGTGTTGGGTTTGTTTGCTTGCTTTTTTGTTTATAGACACTGAATCAAATTAGTGATACCCAAATATTCATAGATGTAGAGACATCCAGTGGAGCATAGTCACCCACCCATGGATCGCATCCTTAAAGTAAACTGACTCTCCCTCTCATGGAAGCCATTGATTGCCAATCAAACCTAAGCTGGAAGTGGGACCTAGAGAGCTTTTACTTCATCCATACTGGACTTTTAACTGGCTTGATCTTGTGCAGGTCACCAAAGTTTATGACCTAATAGCCTTGTCTGTCTAGCATTTCACAGCACTCCTCCCATCTTCTGGCTCTTACACTCTATCAACCCCTCTTCTGTAATGTTTCCTGAGCCTTGGGGCAAGGGACAAGTTGATATGGGTGTCCCATCTATGGCTGAACACTCAAAGCTGATTATTCTCAGTACTTTGTACAGTTATTGATGTCAACATGCTGCAATGAGAATCTTCTTTGACCAAGTTTGAGATCAGCATAAACATAAGGCTGTAATCAAAAATATTTAGGGATGCTTTGAAAACATGTTCATTCAGCAAAACAACAGTGGGTTTCTCCCCTAGATCCTCTCACCTCCATAGCCATGGATTAGGGGTAGGGGTAGGGCTAGCTTTTAGTCATAGGCTTTGACAGTGTTTACAGTAACCTGCCTCTTGTGTGTGTGTTGATGCAGCATTAGTTGAATCTATGAAGGCAGAATTTGGGCTTGCATGTTGACATCTTGGTATAAGCTTAACAGTTGTTGCATGTGGTCTGAACTGTCTTCATCTCACTGACTGCTACAAGGCATTTTCCAAATTGGTCAACTCCCACCAAGTACACTGAGAGGTCTGTCTGGTTGTTCCATGGCTTCACCAACTCTTGAAGCTTTTCTGTTTTCATCTTAACTAAATTACTTTTTGAAATATTGTCTTCTTGTAGTTTTACTTTGCATTACTCAATTACTAACACAATTGAGATAACTTTCAGATAATATTTGCTATTTGGATATGCTTTCTATTTTTGAGAAATCGCTCTCATTTCCTCTTTTTCCCCAAGTGAATTATAATTTAATTAAATAGGAAGACATTTCTTTCTTGTCAAATATATGAGTTCTGTGTCAAATCCATACTTTATGAATGTCAATTCTCATCTAACAGTTTTTGCCCTTACTGCTACACTTTAAAGAACAAAATTTTGGGCACAGTTCATCTTACCTTGTATTCTATTTTAAATCCTCTCTCTTACCTCCTCTCTCTCTCTCTCTCTCTCTCTCTCTCTCTCTCTCTCTCTCTCTGTGTGTGTGTGTGTGTGTGTGTGTTATACATGATGTAGATTGCATATACGACAGAAAATATCATATAATTCTTTTTCTGGGTCTGGTTTATTTTACTTACTACAATAAACTCTAGACCCATGTATTTTCCTGAGAATGATGTCTCTCATTTCTCATATTTTTCTCGTATTTCTTTCATCTTCATAGTTGAATACAATTCTGTTATGTAAATACAACACATTTTTATTCATATATCTTTGATAAATAGTAGGTTCCCAGCTTCACCAGGCCAATAGGAATCCCTCATGGGACAGAAAGAAACGACAGAAAGGATGGTATGATACCTTTTTGAATCCCAGTGTCATAACTGAGAGCCAAATATAAGACTCCAGCCTTTAGTACATTTCTTGAGATTGTAGGAGCTAGAAGGGTCAAGGACACCACAAGAGAACTCACAGTCAACTAACTAGGGCTCATAGGGGCTCACAGAGACTGAACTGACAACCAAAGAGCCTGTGTGGGACTGACCTAGGCACTCTGCATATATGTTACATTTGTGTAGTTGGTCCTCTTGTAGGACTCCTAACAATGGGAACAGGGGCTGTCTCTGACTCCTTTACTGGCCTTTGGAACCCTATTCCTCTTACTAGATTGCCTTACCCAGCCTTAATACATATATAGGTGCTTAGTCTTATCACAACTTTAATACCATGTTTTGTTGATACTCATGGGAGGCCTGCCCCTTTCCTGAACAGAAACATAGGAGGAGTGGGTTGGAGGTGGTAATAGGGGGCGGAGGAGGAACTGAGAGGAGAGAAGGGAGGGGAAATGTGGATTGGGATGTAAAATAAATAAATTTTTCTGCTGCCCGGTGGGCCAGTCTCCAGCAGCACAAGGCTCAAAGGGAATCCACAGAGTCAGTTATACTAAGACTTCTTTATTTGAAGGGGTAAGGGAAAAAGACACTCACACTCTCCCTTGATGGTTTCCTTCTTTGATCTTCTATATTCTTCTTGCTCTCTATTTTTGCTACAGCTTATATACCCCAACAAAATTTTTGTAGCAATATAGGAATTACAGTGTGGTTATATTCAAATTTTCAAGAGAATGATTATAATGAATACAGGGAAAAATATTTCTTTAGCTCCCTTACATGATTAAAACAAAGTCATTGCAAGAACACACAAAAATTTACAGCTAAGTATTTTTCTCATGCAGTTCTTTTGTTGGCTGTTTGTGTATTGCAGTTACAAAGAAAGCATCAATAGCTTTATTATTTATCTTGAAAGGTGATCTTAAAGAAATCACAAACCTAAACTTTTATACATGAAAAACAATCAGGTTCACTTCTAATCTTTAGGGTGCATACCCACTCAATAGTTTCTTATATCAGGAGGTTGAGGGCAAAATGGGTACAAGGAATTAATTATCACCTTTGATCACGAACCAATTCTAGCAAGGAAAGTACATCATCTAGTAAAACTTGGGCTGCTTTGTGTTTGTGACCCTAACCTAATGGATCTATAATTTAGCTATGTGTCCTTGTAAATTTTAGATTATTTTCTATGGTTTTTCATCTCAAACTTATTTGACCAAAGCATCTGGTCTAACCTTAAGTTATTTTCAAAGCTTTGTTTCAGCAATGATGCACTCCAAAGCCTGTGAACACATCTCCCAACATTAAGATTAGAAGAATTTAAACTAGCTGGGCTACTGGGACTCAATTATTTTTACTGCATGATGCATTTATACTTATGAGAATGCATAAACAGTCCTTTGTTCTATCTGTTCACTGCTGTAGCATGCATGAGTCATTGCTTGGAGACTGACTCCTCTGTCTGGTCAAGTTAAACTTGTAAGAGCACTGGAGTTTCACTGGCAGCCAGCCTGAAATGTAGGTGTTCTGAGACTGCTCGTACATGATTCAGAATCTAGGGAGATCACCAGAAAAATCTAATTTCCCTTTAGATTCCTGATGTTCGGACTCTGAGGGCAACATGGGCCTAGTGAAGAGCTAATGTTCCGTTTTCTGTTCACAGAGGAAGAACTTGCAGCTGAGGAGCGGTGGGGTCCCAGAACTAGCAACACCGATCTGAAGGAGGTGATAATGAATCACATGGTCATAAGTGTCTCTATATTAAATGTGACTGAGGTTTTAGAAATGTGACTGTGGGACCTGTCTTCTCCTAATCTGAAGAGCTCACAGACCTATGTGCTGCGGGAGCTCCTTCCGCTCCTTCAGCCGATAGCCTTTAAGATACCAGCCTGGGGCTCCCTGCACCAAGTGAACACACGAATTCTCTGGTTACACACACTCAGCTCAAACCATAGCTTTAGGGGAAGTCCCTGAAAATGATTAGCATGTCCTCTGGTTTTAGTTTCAGGGCCATTCCCAGAGAAACTCCAGTCACATCAGCTCTTCTTTTTAACCAACTGCAGTGGGATCTCCATGTTAAGACAGGAGAAAGCTGTGGCTTGGGCAGTCTGTGGGGGCCACCGCCAGTAAGACCGAGATTTATCACCTGTGCATGAACTAGCTTTTTAAAGCCTGTAGAGACATTCTTTGCTCAGACATGGTACAGTGGGGAGGGGCTTGGTCTTGCCTTAACTTGATATGTCAGACTTTGTAGACTCCCCATAGGAGGCCTTACCCTAAAGGAGAAGTGGAAGCGGGGGCTAGGTGGAGGGAAGGTGGAAGGGAGTCAGAGGAGAGGAGGGAGGGAGAACTGTGTTTGGTATGTAAAATAAAAAAGAAACTTTTAAATAAAAAAAAATTTAAAAGACAGGAGAACAAATTCCGAGTATTAGGGGAAGAATTTTCCTATGCCAGGTGTGCTGAACCAGAAACAGGGCATGAAGAGCAATAGGGTGCAGTGCTCCCCCGCCTCATCCACCATCCACTCTTGGCTACACCTCGTAGATATGGATACAGCCTTCCAGCCTGTAGCACATAAATCTGGTAATGTGAGAACACTCACCTGAGTTTTGTCATCCTTCTTCTCCCACAGCCCCTACTAAGTGGAGGAGTAGGTGGTCTACATGCCCAGGGCCAGTTCCCACCACAGGAAGGCTCCAACTAGCACTATCTTTACTAGGCCTGGCTCTAGACACTATATTTCTGAGGCGTGAAATAACAGGTAAAGGTATAGAAAAGATGCTCTAGGCAGGGCAGTATGCTGTTTTCCTCTGCAGATTTCTCAGAGGAGCAGAAGCACCCACTTGTCTCAAACTTCACTCTTCTTGCCTTTGATCTTATCACATTGAGAAATTTTCCACACAATGAGCAATTCTTGCTGTGTCACAAGCCCCACCGGCCAGATAAACGCTCACTGCAAGATGTCAAACTCAGATGACTTGTTTGAATCCATTTATTATTATTATTATTTAATTAAAATTTTACATACCAGTCCCAGTTCCCACTTTCTCCCTTCCTTCTATTCCCTCCACATTCTCTCCCACTCTACCCCTATCCACTCCTCAGAGAAGGTAAGGCTTCTCATGGGGAGTCAACATAGTCTAGCATATTGCTTTGAGGCAGGATCAAGTCCCTTCCAACTATAGCTAGGCTGAGTGAGGTATCTCTCCAAAGAGACCGAGCTACAAAAAAAAAAAAAAACAGTTCGAGCAGGAAGGATAAATCTTGGCCCCACTGTCAGTGGCCCCTCAGACTGTCCCAGCCATACAACTGTCACCCACATTCAGAGAAAAGTAGATTTCAACAGAAATTTGAGGTTCACAGAAAAACTGACCAGAAGGTGAATAGAGTTTCTGGTGTCCTCCCTGCCCTGCTCTGCTCCACCAGAGTGGTATACTTTGTGAAAAAGCTACAGATACACATTGCTGTCATCAGGATCTGTAGTTCATATTGTGCTGTGTACCCTGTGGATCCGACAAATGTCTAGTGTCATGTATCTACCACTATGGAAGCATATGGAGCAGTTTGCTGAACCCAAAAACATCTGGAATCCATTTATTTCTCTCTGTGTCTTGCTGTCTCTGTCTTCTGTGTGTGTTTTTCTGTAGATAGAACATGTATTGTTATTTTTCTCATTGCTGTGACAAAATACCTAACAAGGGCAATTTAAGGAAGGATGGGTTTATTTTAGGTTGTAGCTCCAGGGTACAGAACTTCATGGCAGAAACGTTATAGGATCAGGAGCATGAGTCAACTGGTCACATATCTGCCAGTCAAGAGACAGAGGTGAATGTTGGTCCCTAGATCGTTTTCTTCTTTTCATTCAGTCTAGGGGGCCACAGTCACCAACATTCAGGGCAGGTCTTTTCTGCTCAGCCAAATACTTCTGAAAATACCCTTATAGCAGTGATTCTCAACTTTTCCTTTAATACAGTTTTTCACGTTAAGGTAATCCCCAATCATATTTTCTTTGCTATTTCATAACTGTAGTTTTGCTACTGTTATGGATCATAATGCAAGTAGCTGATATGCAGAATGTCTGATATGTAACCCCTGTGAAAGGGTCATTTGACCTCTCCAAATAGGTCAAGACTCACAGGTTAAGAACTGCTGCCTTATGGGAGAGGGTAGAAAGTGAGGGGAGAAGAAGGGAGAGGAGTGGAGAAAAACATATAGCTCAATAAAAAAAAAAGAACTGCTGCCTTATAGACACATCGAGAGGTGTGATTTCATGCTGTTACTAAATTCCACAAAAATGACAATGAAAATTAACTATCACAGAACCCAAGGTTACACACATGCTAGGCAAGCACTCTAGTTTTGAGATACAACCCCAACTACTTGCTACTTCCATGAGTTTTGTCTAATTCAGAGCGTCTTACAGTTGAATCAGATGATTTGTGATCCTTTGAGACTGGCTTCTTTCACTTAGTACTATACATTTTTCTCCAAGTCCATGAGCAAGTTTTTTTTTTGGGGGGGGTATGATGGCAGATAGCAAAGATCAAGACTGCCTGGTCTTCAATGGAACAGAATTAAAGACCCAGATATCAATCCACACATCTATGAACACCTGATTTTTTACAAAAAAAAGCAAAAAATATAAAATGGAAAAAAGAAAGCATGTTCAACAAATGGTGCAGGCATAACTGGATGCCAACATGTAGAAGAATGAAAATAGATCCATATCTATCGCCATGCACAAAACTCAAGTCCAAATGGATCAAAGACATCAACATAAAACCAACCACACTGAACCTCATAGAAGAGAAAGTGGTAAGTACACTTGAATGCATTGGCACAGGGAACCACTTCCTAATTATAACCCCAGTAACACAGACCCTGAGAGCAAAAATTAATATATGGGACCTCCTGATACTGAGAAGCTTCTGTAAAGCAAAGGACATGGTCAACAAGATAAAACGGGAGTCTACAGAATGGGAAAAGATCTTCACCAACCCCACATCGGACAGAGGGCTGATTTCCAAAATATACAAAGAATTCAAGAAATTGGTCATCAAAAGAACAAATAATCCAATAAAAAAATGTGGTACAGACCTAAACAGAGAACTCTCAACAGAGGAATCTAAAATGGCTAAAAGACACTAAAGGAAATGCTCAGTATCCTTAGCCATCAGAGAAATGCAAATCAAAACAATTCTGAGATTCTAGCTTATACCTGTGAGAATGGCCAATATCAAAAACACTGATGATAACTTATGCTGGAGAGGATGTGGGGTAAAGGAAACACATGCATTACTGGTTGGAGTGCAAACTGCTCCATCCCCTTTAGATATCAGTATGGCGATTTCTCAGAAAATTAGGAAACAACCTACCTCAAGACCCAGTATTACCACTTTGGGGTATATATCTAAAGGATGCTCAATCGTGCCACAAGGACATGTGCTCAACTATGTTCATAGCAGCATTGTTTGTCATAGCCAGAACCTGGAAACAAACTAAATGCTTCTCGACTAAAGAATGGGTAAGGAAAATGTGGTTCATTTATACAATGGAGTACTATACAGCAGAAAAAAATAATGACATCTTGAAATTTGCAGGCCAATGGATGGCTCTAGAAAACATCATATTGAGTGAGGTAACCCAGACCCAGAAAGACAAATATCATATGTACTCACTCATAAGTGGCTTTTAGACATAAAGCAAAGAAAACAAAAACAGCCTACAATTCACAATCCCAGAGAACCTAGACAACAAAGAAGACCCTAAGAGAGACATACATAGATCTAATCTATATGGGAAGTAGAAAAAGACAGTATCTCCTGAATAAATTGGGTGCATGGGGACCACGGGAAAGGGTAGAAAGGAGAGGGAGGGAGAGGAATGGAGAAAAATATATAGCTCAATAAAAACAAATTTAAGAAAGATTGCTTGGTGTTATAAAATACTCTTGCCTTTGTCAGATACAGCTGCTCTGTACCTGCAACTGCTACACCACATTGGCTCTTCACAGCCCATAACCACATTCCCTCCACTCTACATCCATCCCCGTGTGCATAGTTGCCTCTGCTATGAATTTGAAATTTCAAGTGTTCATTGAAAACTTGGTTACTGAGATGTTAGAAGGGCTGCAGCTCAGGAGGCAGGGGCAAGCAGATCTCTGTGAGTTCAAGTCCAGTCTTGTCTACAGAGAAAATTCCAGGGCAGCCAGGAATACACAGAGAAACCTTGTCTCCACAAACAAGCTAACAAACAGCATCAACAACTAAAAGGGCTGCAGAAACACTGGCTCTAAAGTCAAGCTTTATAGTAAGTTCCTCCTCTGGTTCAGTCTCCCACAGCTTCAATGACCTAAGCAAGTCACTTCCCCTTGTAGACTTGCTTAGTCACGAGACTCTCCTTTCTTTGAAATCAACCAGCCAAGATTCACCAGTTGCCCATCACAAGCTCCGTGCTGTATAGCTGGAGTTTTCAGTGTATCTTGTTCACATCTTAGTGGATCAGGAAACTGGGATCGTTGCTGGAAATGAGACCAGGCTATAACTTTCAAAGGCCCACCTCCAGTGGCCTATGTCTACCAGCTAGACACTGTATCCCAAAGGTTTCATAGACTTCCCACTGGTCACCAAGTGCTGCAAACCTGAGCTCATGTCGGTCACAGCAAACACTCTGCTCTAACCTCCACAAACAACCTAACCTTAAGACCTTGATCTTTTACTCTGTGGGAACTTAGCAAACTGAAACATTCCCAGGCCCCTCCCAGAAACCAGCACGCATCTCTTGGAAGCTAATGGTAGTCCCTGTACCATAGAGAGTATTAGCTGTATATAAGGTTTGTTTTGTTTTGTTTTTTGTTTTGCCTTCTCTCTCAATGCCCTTAACTTAAATACAGAAAATTTTCTACATGGGAAAATTTATTTTCCTATCCATTCTAGTTTCATTTCTATTGCAATTATTAAACATCCAGACAAAAAGCAAATTTGGGGAGAAAAATATTAAATTTTAGGCCGCAGTTCCAGGTTACAGTCCACTGCTGGTGCAGGAGATTTGTCCATATTCTGTCAATCATGATTTAAATAAACACTGATTGGCCATTAGCCAGGGTGTATAGGTGGGTCAACCAGAGAGGAATAGAGGCAGGGCTATTAGACCAGGAGAATTCTGGGAAGCAGGAAGCTCTCTCGGCATTCCACACCAGACCACTGAAGAAGCAGGATGTGACCTGCCCAGCTGAGAAAGGTACGGAGCCATGCGGCTAACATAGATAAGGATAATGGGTTAATATAACTTACAAGAGCTAACAAGAAGCCTGAGATAATGGGCCAATCAGTTCATAACCTAATATAGACCTCTCTGTGTGATTTTTCTCTGGCACTAAATGGCTGGGGGACCGGGCAGGACAGAAACCCCAACAAGCCTGGCCCTCATGCTACCCACTGCAGCCCAGAACTCACTGCGGCACGAGTTTGAGGCACCTAGTCACATCGTATCTATATTTAAGAACAGGGAGAAATAAATGTCAGTGTTGGTTTGATTTCTCCACTCTTACTTCAGGAGCCCCTGATTAAAAAAGGGTGCCACCCACTGCCAGCTGAGTCTTCACACGTCATTAATTTAAGGCAAGCCCCCCTATACCTGCCCACAGACCAGCCCAATGTAGGAAATCCCTCAATGATAGTATCTTCCCAGGTGATTCTAGGTTTTGTGTAGTTCACAATTAAACCTAACCATCCTATCCTCTCTGGACTTAAGAATAGAACCTGTGGCTGGGTGACTGCTGGGTGTGTCCAACTCAAAGACATCAGCTGTCACCATGATAAAATCCTGAATGGTCTGCTGTTGTGGGAAAAGATGGATGACTTCGGCATTGTTCTGGACCCTAATGATGTCCAGAACATCTCTACCCTTGGTTTGAAATGTTCTTCTCACCACTAAAGAGGTGATTTTGTGGCTAAGAGTGCTTACAGCTCTCGCATAGAGAGCATCAAAATTCAAATTCCAGTGCCCATGTCTGGTGTCTCACAGTCGCCCATAACTCTAGCTCCTGGGGATCTGATGCACTCTTCTGACCTTGTCAGATACTAAAAACATACACATGTGCATACATACACACAGACAGACAGACAGACAAAGACAGATACAAATATAGAGAGGTACACACAGAGAGAAACAGAGAGGGAGGGAAGAAGAGTGGGAGAGGGAAAAATGAGATATGTACATAAAAACAAGTATCTCTCCATCTAGACAAAATCCATGGGATCCAGAAGGTGGCCAAGAGGATTAATGTAGAGGGGAGTTAGAATCTAACATCCCAAATACAAGTTTAGACTCCAAAATCATTTCCACAGTCACCCTATCACCCTTTGTCCCTCTAACACCACCTCTCTTGCCAACCTTCACAACTTATTGTAAGGACTTTCCTGCACTTCTGTTCTCAGGCTACGTGGACTCAGTCCTTAAAGGAAATTCAGACTTTAAATGTTCAGGATTTCACTCAAAAATCTGGGCTTGATCTGGCTTTTCAGCATGGTCCTAGCTAGGGTCAGGGGAACAGGAAGCCTGGATAGATATTGCCCTTTGGTCACTATCTGTTCTCCCCATGAATCATGGCAGCCCCACATCATAAATGCAAGCAGGACTTGGATCTAGGGGCCTATCTCCCCTGCACCCAAAACTCACACCCTACGGGTTCTCATAATTCTATACTTTACCAAGGGAAAACCAGGAAGTAAACACAGTAAGCATTGTGCTGTCTCCCTAGCCTCACCCTGACCAACAGATGTACAGGCTACGGCCATCAGACGTTCTGTCATAACTACCTATGGTTTTCTTATCAAGCATTTCCTCTTTCTTACAAAGTGTTTCTTATTGATTTGGTTCCTCTTTACCTTGACTGAGACATAGCAGAGAACTGTTCTGTTAAAGTATCTTTGTGCCTGCCCACGTCCTCCATGAACACCATCTCTGATCAAAGTATAAGGTAACACTAGCTATCCTGACCTGCCAAGAGAGATTCTAGTTGCCGAATCTGAAGCAGGATTGAATTTAAACATGGCATCACTGTGCCGGGCATGCCTAATAAAATAGGGAACATTAAGTAAGCCACATTTTCATGAAACCTTGTGTTCACTTTTCTGATCAACTGGTACATCTTCACCATCATGGCGATGGAGGGACTTACCTATGTGTACATGACACTTGAAATACGCAACTCAAGGAAACTCTCAATCTGAAAAAGATACACAACAAACTTCCTCAGAAATTATGTAGCTTGAAGTAGTACTAGACTCTTTAAAACTGAACCAGCCTGGAGTTGGAAAGGGTAGCTAAGTGATAAAGAATGTTTACTATTCTCACAGAGGACACCTACATCAGGAGGCTGCAACTACCTTTAACTCCAGCTCCAAGTGGCATGATGCCATTTTCTGACCTCCACAGACACCTATATGTACATTCACTCTCACACAAGAACACACATAGATAGAAATAAAATCTTAAGTAAACAAGGTAAACAAAGGTGGGCTTTGTTCATTCCTTGGTGTTGTGAAGCCGCCATGTCTTCACAGAGATCCAGGCTGGCATCTGGAATTCCTGGGGTAGCGGAGGTAAGTGTAGATTCAGTGAATACACACAGCAAAGACTATACCCAGATGACATCCTTTGGGTGAACATCTCCACATCTTTCCCTCTCTTCTATAATTTTTCCTTTATATTTTAATATTTATTTGACTTTATCTTCATGTTTATCTTTGTCTTTGCCTTCATTTATGCATACCACATACATGTAGTGCCTAAAGTAGCTACAAAAGGGCATCAGGTCCCCTGGAATTAGAGTTACAGACAGCTGTTGGAAGGCACCACGTGGATACTAGCAACCAAACGAGGGTCTCTACCAAGAACTGCGAATTCTCTTAACTGCTGAGCCATCACTCCAGCCCCTCTATGGTGTTCCTTGAACCATGGAGGGAGTGATAAGCTGTCCAATTGAAGGCTGAGCTGTCCACCATCACTGACCACTTTGACCAGTTCCAGATTTCTACATTAACGGATGCCCACTGCGGTAAGAAGAACTTCCCTGGTGATTTGGGCTTTAAGAAAATAAAAGAGATTCTAAGCACACATGTTGCCCAATCATGTTATTTGTCTAAATATATTGGCGGGACCACTTCATGGACTCAGAACTGTGGAAGGCAACAAAAATAGGAGCTGTTGTTTCCTACCTCTTCCTGCACTCCAGGTGCATGTTAACCCTGCAGGCGCATGTTAACCCTCCAGGTGCATGTTAACCCCTCCAGGCGCATGTTAACCCTCCAGGCACATGTTAATCCTTCAGGCGATGTTAAACCCCCCCCCAGGCGATGTTAACCCTCCAGGAGCATGTTAACCCTCCAGGCGATGTTAACCCCTCCAGGCGCATGTTAACCCTCCAGGCGCATGTTAACCCCTCCAGGCTCATGTTAACCCTCCAGGTGATTTTAACCCTCCAGGCGATGTTAACCCTTCAGGCTCATGTTAACCCTCCAGGCGCATGTTAACCCTCCAGGCTCATGTTAACCCTCCAGGCGCATGTTAACCCTCCAGGCGCATGTTAACCCTCCAGGCGCATGTTAACCCTCCAGGCTCATGTTAACCCTCCAGGCACATGTTAACCCCTCCAGGCACATGTTAACCCCTCCAGGCGCAAGTTAACCCCTCCAGGCAGTTTTGGGCAGTTTACTCAAATCTCACTACAAACGCCACACCACCCAGGCTTGCACTACAGTACCCAACCTCAATTTTTATTCTATTTTGTTAAAGGTGTTTCAATTGCTAGACCCCCTTTATAGATGAGCACACTTTATAGGTGAGTTCAAAGGGTTCATTCGTTTGATCTGTGTTGTGCATGAAGACATGGAACTGGATTCCGACCTGCTCAGACATTCTACCCTAACCTTTTACTGCTCTGCCATTACCTTTATTAAATGAAAGGGGAGGGGGAACAGTTGTAGTCAAAGTGGGGAGGGGGTCCTTGCCTCCCAGTACTGAAGTTAGGTACACAAACTGAGATGGCCACTGTGGAGATGTAAACAAACACACACATTCCTGCCTGGGGAAACAAGCTGGAGGAAGCTTTGGCTCCCAGAAATATCTAACTAGGTTATTTTTTTCCTTTAGTTTTAGTTTGTGTTAGATGAAATGGATTTCTTTAAAGTTTTAGTCAGAACAGGGAGGAGGAAAAAAACATCTATTTCTCCCCACCTTACCCTCAACAGTGCTTCTGTTTCTAGAGAAGATTAAACAAGACGCCAGTGAGTGAGGGCCCCAGGTAGAGCCCCAGATCCTGCAGTGGAAGGAGATAACTGACTCCTGAGAGCCATCCTCTGATCTCCATGTGTGCATCATGGCACATGGCCACGCAGACTTACACACACAGCATGTGCATGAATGCATATTAATAATGAATGTTTTTAAAAGAAATTACTAAAAAAATCCATGAAATATTTATATGCAAATTTCACCAAAAATTCCTTTCCTATGGGACAGTTCCCAACACAGATCTCTCCTCACAAAGCCCCCCCTACAGCTCCCCTTACACAGCCCCCCACAGCTCCCCTCACACAGCCCCCCCACAGTTCCCCTCACACAGCCCCCCCCACCTCCCCTTTCACACAGTCCCTCTACCCCATATCAAGTCAGAATTTGCTAGAGAATTCTTAATTTTTAGGTCATGATACTATCTCTCTTCTCTTCTTTTCTTCTTTTTCTTAAAAAGTGCAGCCATTAATCCCACAGATGCAAGGAGAAAGACCATTGACTCCACATTATACCCAAATATAGGAGCAGGGAAGAAGATATCTTAATTAAGGGAGCCATTTTAGGGGTTGGCAAGAGACTTGGAGGAGTTCCCAGATGTCCAAGGGGATATCCCCAGCTAGGTCCTTGGGCAGTAGAGGAGAGGGTGCCTAAACTGGCCTTGTCTCATAGTCACACTGATGAATATCTTGAATATCACCATAGAACCTTCGTCCAGTGATGCATTGAGATAGAGACAGAGACCCACATTGGAGCACTGGACTGAGCTCCCAAGGTCCAGTTGAAGAGCAGAAAGAGGGAGAAGATGAACAAGGAAGTCAGGACCACAAGGGATTCATCCACCCACTGAGACGGTGTGACTGATCTAATGGGAGCTCACCAAGGCAAGCTGGACTGGGACTCAAGGAGCATGTGATCAAACTGGACCCTCTGAATGTGGCTGACAATGGGGGCTGACTGAGAAGCCAATGATAATGGCACTGGGATTTGATTCTACTGCATGTACTGGCTTTTTGGGATCCTAGTCTGTTTGGATGCACACCTTCCTAGGCCTGGATGGAGGGGGGAGGGCCTTGAACTTCCCACAGGGCAGGGTACCCTGCCCTCTCTTAGGACTGGAGGGGGAGAGGGAGGGAGGGAGTGGGAGGGAAATGGGAGGAGGGGAGGTAGTGTGCTTCCCAGCTTATGTAACACATGCTAAGTTTTACAGTAAACAGAAACCTGACTAAGCTAGAGTATCAAAAGGGCTCCTGATTACAAAATAGAGTTGAGCTAGTTTTCTAGTCTATGTAGCTCTAGCTGTCCTGGAACTCACTATGTAAAACAGGCTGGCCTTGACTTCTTTCATGTCTGGTCTCTGTCTTGGAAATTTGTAGGTTTTGTATCATCTACTATTGAACTAATGTGAAAACCCATGAAACATGGCTATGTTCAAAAGAATACTACAAATGGGAAAAGAAGTAGGAGAAATCAGCTCGGTGGTGGTGGTGCACACCTTTAATCACAGCGCTTGGGAGACAGACGCAGGTAGATCTCAGAGAGTTTGAGGCCAGCCTGGTCCACAAAGCCAGGACTGTTACACACAGAAACCCTGTCTTGAAACCGCCCCCCCCCAAAAAAAGGAGCAGAGGTCAGAAGACTCCAGTTGGCATCAAGTAACCATGTGATACACTTCCTAGGAACCTCTCTGCTTCAGTTAGTTTTGAAGGGTTAATACAAGTGACTGTGTTTTTGTTTTTACTTGTGTGTTTGGTTTAAGATTGGCTCTTGTGGGGATCAGGCTGGCCTGAAACTTGCTATGTAGTCAAGGAACTTGTGATCTTCCTGCCTCCTCCACCTCTTGAGTTCTTTCAGGTGTTCACCATAACTTCCACTCTAGGCAGTAGAAGAGCTACAATTGAAGGCTTCCTTCATACTTTCTAAGTAAGCACTCTTCCAACTGAGCTACGTCCCCAGCCCCAAGACTCCATCCTCCTCCATTGGGAAGGGGGTTATCATTTCATTGTTAGAGATGGTTTTGCTACATAGTTCATTCTGACTTCAAACTCACAACTCCCTGGTTTTCTGTACCATTGTGTTCATTATCAATTCATTTTGATTCCTACTACTTTGCCCCGTATCTAGAAAGGCATTACTGACTAACCATCCTGGGTTTGATCATAACGGTCCTAAAGCACAGCCTACGTTACTTTACACTAAGCTTTTCACTGTTGGAAAATAAAATGGATGGGGGCACTGGAGAGATGTCTCATGAGGTAAGAACACTGGCTGCTCTATGAGAGAATGGAGATTTGATTCCCAGCACCCACAAGATGCCTTACAACCATCTGTAATTCTAGTTCTAGAGGATCCAACACTCTCTTTTGTCTTCCAAGGTCACCAGGTACATGTGCGGTGCATAAACATAGAGGCAGGCAAAACATCCATACACATAAAACATAATTTTTTAATGGATGGAGATGCAGTTTGGAGGTAAAGCAAGTTGCCTTAGCATGTTCTAGCCCCTGGGCTTGACTCCCAACATTGACAAACTAGGGAAAAAAACAAAGAAGACAGAACATCTGTTTGTACCTTGGAGTCTCTCCAAGGCAGACAGAGGAAATGTTTGCAATTTTAGAACAAGGAAGGAAATTCAGAGAGAAGTTCATGCTTGGGGTGAGTATACAACAGCTTTAGGGTTTGCTGTTTCTGAAAACGAAAGTAGGAGTCAAGGGACAAAGAGCTGAGAAGGAATGGGACCTGGAGGGTCAGAAAAGGCATAGAAGGCACAAAACTAGATAGGCAGAAACATCAAAGATGAACGATGTAGCTACTGAAATTATGAAACTTCGTCAGTAGGTGAGGTTCACAGCAACTTGGGCTCAAGTGGGGAGAAAGGACTAATTGAAGCAGAGATAAGGTCTATCCTTCTCTTTGGTATTAGAGAGGAAAAAAAAGACAGTGCTCAAACTAAGGTATAAAAATAAAATGGAAAAATATGGTCCAGTTACACTTGTGATTCCATCACTTAGGTGGCAGAGGAAGGAGAATCAAGAGTTGGGCATCCTGGGTTACATCTTTAAAAAACTGGGGATTGGAGAGATGGCTCGATGGGTAAGAGCAGTTGCTACTCTTCCAGAGGACGCAGATTTAATTCACAGCATCCATACAGAGAATGCAACTATCTATAACTTCACTTAGAGATGATCCAGTGTCCTCTTCTGGCCTGCATGGGCACTAGGCATGCATGTAGTGTGGAGACCTACAAGCAGGTAAAACACCCATGCACAAAAACATTTTAATGGAGCTGGAGAGATGACTCTGCAGTTAAGGTCACATATAGGGGATCTGGAGTTTGGGTCCCAGCACCCTATCAGGTGGCTACTGTAATTGCAATTCCAGGGGCGATGCCTCTTTCTGAGCTCCATGAGCACCTGAACATACACACATTCAGACTCAGGCACACAGACACATAAAAATCAGTTTTAATTTGCAAAGACAGTATCAGACATACAGACATGGTGGTGTCTTACACATACATAAATGGAGGGAAGATGGGAAGGAAAGAAGAAAGAGGAAGGAGAGAGAAAGAGAATATGTAAATGAGACAGGCATACTTCTAAACTGCTCTCCCTAGGGTTCTTCCTGTGTCAGATGAGAATTCCAATCTTCTAATTTTACAGTCTAAAATAAAACATAGCACTATTCTCCTCAACCTCCTTTTCCTCATACCTCAGCAGATTATGTGGATTCCTGCTCACAATTCTCCACAGCTGGCACACGTCTCATACCCTCCACGCTCACCTATCACCTGCAGCATTGCAAGGACTCCCCCGATTGCTCCTAAAATTTTTACCTTTAATCTGTCCAGGATATGGTGGTATACTTAGTCTCTTAAAAGTTTCTCAATTCTCTAGAGAATTGGGGCCATCCTGGCAGACAGGGTGACAGATGAAGTAGTAGCTATGAGGTGCCAGGAACGACACCCATGCACTGCGGCAGCCTAGTTCGACTCTGAGTTTGTGCTCATCCAGATGAGAGAGGGTAATGCGCCAACTTCATGTCTGTCATTCTTGGAAATCATTCCCTTGAGAGCAAGCCTTTGTCTGGAGCAGGAAGGAGAGGCTGGGACGATGACTCGGTGGGCAAAAGTTTCTAAGCAAGCAGGACAACCTGAGTTTGATCCCTAACACCCCCAAAAAGCCAGATATGGTTGGTCATGTCTGCAATTCCAGCACTTTTACATTGAGATGAGCTGCAGAGGAGACAGGAGAGTCGTTCAAAAGCAAGGAGTCAGCAACGGAGACCCTGTCTCAATGAGTTGGGAGGAGAGAACCAGCACAGGAAAGTTGTCTTCTGACCTCCATGCACATGCTGTGGCATACACATAGCACACTTGCGTTCTCTCTCGCACACAAAATAAATTGCCAAGACCTCACTGATGGTTTCTTGGAAAAGGAGAATTACTGTTCTGTGGAGGAATGATGACTGGTAGGCTATCTGTGCCCCAGTGAACGACTTCTCACACATTCATACATGGACAGCCACTACCTGGACCTAGTGATTTAAAACAAACAAAAAAACTAAATACAAAACAAAATAAAAAAAAGAAGACATAAAACCGGAATGGAAGTATGTTGGGGGAAATCATGGGAAGAACTGGATGGAGGGAGTGGGGAATGAATATGATCAAGATACATTGTTTACATGTATGACATTTTCAAAGAGTAAATAATTAGTATGAAAAATATATGTAGGGCTAGGTGTGGAGGAGCATCCCTTTAATCCAAGCACTCGGGAGGCAGGGGCAAGAAGATCTCTGAGTTCAAGGTCAGACCTGGTCTACATAGTGAATTTCAGGACAGCCAGGACTACATAGAGAAATCATATCTCAAAGCATAAATAAATAAATACATGAGATGTGTAACTGGATGCCATGTCAGTCAATACTGATGTCAAGTCATGTGACATTGCAAGCATCCCTCTGATACTTATTTTCTTAAAAATAAACAAACATACTGGGAGATATGGACAATCTGACTATGTAACTGACAACCATTGAGTCAAACAGACAGCCCAGCTATCCTTTTGCCAGCATAAATTACTTTGAATACTCTGCAGAATCTTAAGGAATCTGTAAAACAGTTGCAGCTGCCTGCTGTCAGCTTACAACTCTGGCTCCTGAAGGTGAAGCCCCAGTCATAACTGTTTGCAAAGACTACAGTGGGCTGTCTCTACAACCATTTTCACCCAGGCCAGTGAAGGAACTCTTCTCCTGGTGGTCCAGCCAACAGAATATTGTGATCAGTGCAAAAGGGACAAAGCTGTAATTGGTATGAACACTGTTGTGGGGTATCCACCAGAGAAGGTGGCTAGGACATAGGTTTAAGACACTAGAAAGTATTAGCCAGCCTGCAACCACACTTGGTATTCAGGAGTCCATTGTAGCCCTGAGTCTTTCTCAGGGTGGATTTTTAAGCACAGAAAACCATATCCTGGGTTGATATGTTTCAGTTAACAAGAACATTTAGCCAGAAGCAGAACTACAGAGATGGAAAAGCAAAGTTAGTACATTTAGAGATTTTCTATGAATTACGGATTTTGATGGACTAGGCCTTTGTTTTTATTTTGGCAGTGGGTGTGCTGAGTTTTATAGCCTGAATGGTACTTCCATCATGGAATCAGTGTGCTAAGGTCTGGGAGCCTGTTACAAATTACAGTAGATATAGACATCGACATCACATGTTTATAAAAGTTGGTAAATGTAGACAAGCAATACTGTTTAAACTATATACATCATATATAGCTAAAGTTTACAACATGAAGTTCCTTTAAAACAAATTTTATGCCATGTGGTGGTGGCAGCGGTGCACACCTTTAATCCCAGTACTTGGGAGGCAAAGGCATGCAGATATGAGTTCAAGGTCAACCTGATCTACACAGTGAGATCCAGTACAACCAGGGCACACAGAAAACCTGTCTCAAAAAAAAACCCACAGAATAAATAAATAGATTTTGCACATATTTACAATAAATACAAGAAGATGTCTTAACAAATATATACCACAAATTGGTTACTATAATGGAAGAAACTACCACATCCATCTTCTTACACAGTAGTCCATTCCCCCAGGTAAGTAGCAATAATACACTCACATATCAAAGCTTATGATACAATGCACTGCCATTAACTCCTGTTATGTGTTAGATCGTTCACTGCTGGCAACTGTATCTTGGAAGTGTGCTCACTGATGGAGCACTTAACCAGCATGCGTGAGGTTCAATGCCCAGTGGAGACAAAATAAACTTTTCAGTTTCTTCATATCTATAGTCTCCGTAGTATCAATAGAAAAACAGAGGATCATGGGAGACAGAAGGTCCAGTTAAAAGTCACTAGACTAAAGCACCCCACCACCCACTTTCCCGTTGCAAATGCTTAATCTGTGTCTTGAGCTCCTTCTAATGGCCATAGTGGGAAAAATCCCCTTTAAGTAGGAGTGTTGTGTCCATTCCGCCCTTCCCCCTGCCCAGGTACATCCCATTCCCACACCCAATCCTCCTGCCACTTTATGCTTTCCTCTGTTCAAACAATATACTCATGCAAGCAACTCTGCAGTAGGACAGGCACACACAAAAAGAACTTCTGTAAAGCAAAGGACACAGTTAACAAGACAAAATGGCAGCCTACAGAATGAGAAAAGATCTTCACCAACATCGCATCGGACAGAGGGCTGGTCTCCAAAATATACAAAGAACTCAAAAAACCATTCTTTTGATGAACAAATAATCCAATAAAAAATGGGGTACAGATTTTCTTTGGGTTCGCCTTGCTATTTGGCTTCTCTGGGCTTGTGAGCTATAAGCTTAGTGTCCTTTGTTTTATGGCTAGGGTCCACTAATGAGTGAATACATACCATAATCCTCTTTTTGGGTTTGGGTTACCTCACTCAGGATAGCGTTTTCTATTTCCATCCATTTGCATGCAAAATTCAAGATGTCATTGTTTTTTACTGCTGCGTAGTACTCTAATGTGTATATATTCCACACTTTCTTGATCCATTCTTCCATTGAGGG
>PVIU01025386.1:0-23824 GCA_004026605.1 Ondatra zibethicus
AAAAAAAAAAAAAAAAAAAAAAAAAAAAAAAAAAAAAAAAGACTTTTAAGTATAGAAAAGACATTATACTTTAAAGAATTGTGTAGATCTATGCAAGGTCAACACAAATTTGTTCAAGTTGGCAAACATTTAAAATAGCTATACCTGAATTGAAACCACAATTCTTTTGTAAATGTAAAACACTGGATAAAAGGTCACAAAGAGTTGCTTTTCAATGTATCCCAAAGCACTGGGATGTAAAGTTTGACTACATTTTTATGTTTGCAGACTTGGCATTGTGTCCTGTATATCATGATTTCTTTATTTGAATAAATTATTTTATTATGCCATTCCACATTTATTTAAAAATATAGGCATGTTAATTTATAAAAACAGGGACCTTAATTATTCAAAGTTAACCTTGATGCTTTCTGATGGCATCACACTATTAATATTTATGAGTTCATGCTAATATTTACTTTTAAAATGAGAAATTAAAAATGAGGAAAGCAGCAAGGAAAATTCACTTCACTTTCAATATTCTATTATCTTCTCTCTAAAATTACATTTGAAGTGAAAATTCTTACCAGTTATTAACGTCACCATACTTTCAAGATGAACATAAATGTCCCCTTGACTCCTCAGAGGTAGTGATGGGTGTTTAGGATACACACTGGGTGAAGAGAGGAGTAAGGATATAGTGGCTCCTCTGAGAAGAATACAGAAGGCTGAAATGAATAGGCAGGACTGTACTCCTTCAGGTGTGCTAAGTAAAAAGACATTTGTTTCAGTGTCTGTTCTTGTTTTATAAGTCTGAAAGGTATAATGACCAAAAATTCCCCATCTTAATTCAATTCTGTACTTCATGAAATGAGACCATTTCAGGAATGGCATATAAGTCATCAAAGTGAGGCAAAAGAAGCAACTTCAGCGTTCCGAAGTGCAGATGAAATGGAGTTGTTACTTTCGTCTATGTTAATTAAGCACGTGAGGAAATTATATAACTTCTCTAACTATTTTGTAAGAAATTCCTTAAATAATTTTATAGGAAAAAAGTATATTCTTTCTTAGAATTTGAATTATTCTATCAATAAATTATGGAATACAAATTTAATTCTTACTACATTTCCTAGGTTTATATTTGTTTCTAAGGAATGCTGAATGAAAATGAGAGTGGTTACTTTATGAAGGTCCCATTAAAAGCCAGGCCCAGATCTTATTAATCATTTATCCTTACAATATGCCTGTGAGCTAGATATTATTAAGTTGGCTTATAGAGGAGAAACAGTTACATGGAGGATGACTTTTTTCCCTCAGATTTATTCAGGTAATAAGTGGCATATCTCCTGTGCAAATAAATGTCCGTCAATTTCCAAAGTATTGTTCTTTTTTCATAATCCAAGCCTCTCTCTAGTGATAAAATACAAATAAAACCAAGAAATAAGCAATCAAAAACTTTTCTCACTATTCCATCAGTGGTCACTGGGGTACCACTCATCGCAACTTGTGCTAACTTGTGAGTTGAATACTTACAATTGAGCAAAATTAAAAGACACCAATGAAAGCACTATTTAGATCTGCTAAATGAAGTGATGTCATTGTCAGAGGTAAAATGTGTCCAGGTGCAACATTACAGCTAACAGCAATGCTCAACTCTGCAATTCTTTAATGATATAGATTATCATTCTTGCTTCAGCTAGAGGCTATATAGTGTTCAATCTGTGCCAGCATGTTTGTAGCTTTGAATAAATTATGTTATTTAATCTTGAGGACAACCCCTCATGGTACACATTAGTATTAATCTCCGTAAGCTGAAATCCAGTCTTACAGAGGTCTCGTAAGCTATGTGAAACTACACATAGTATAGCAGGGCATCTGCCCAATGTAGATTAATTGAACTACCCTCTGTGAACAACAATAATTCATAGCCTCCCACTGTTAGTTGAGTATGTATATGTGTGTATAGATACAAACAGAAAGCCTACACAAAGATCTTTACATACACATACATGCACACACGCAAATAGCTATTCATATTGTCTGTATTTCAAATCCAGTAAAGGTAACTAGAGAGGGTTAACAATTTTGCAGACTGACAAACTTACATTACAGAAATCGAGTTTCAGTTTGCCAAGCAACTAAACAATATACACATATTCTGTTAAAACAGTTTTAGACGTTTGTATGCTATTGGAAATTGCCAAGTTCTTAAGAATCCTATATAGTTGCTGTTGTATCAAGAGATGGTCTTAATCCATATTCCAGGATGGAAAGGAACTCATGTCCATTCCTCTGCATCAACCTCCTAAGTGTATAGATCCTTTTACTTTCTTCCTGTCTCTCCACACCCACCTGTTGTAAGGAGACCACTTTTTGTTCCCGGCTGCTCAGCTCCAAAATAATTACACAAAAATTGTGTTCATTAAATCACTGCTTGGCCATTAGCTCTAGCTTCTAATTAGCTAACTCTTACATCTTAGTTTAACCCATTTCTATTAATCTGTATATTGCCATGAGGCTGTGGCTTACCGGGTAAAGTTCCATAGTCTGTCTCGTGGGGCTACATGGCTTCTCTCTAACTCTTCCTTCTTTCTCCCAGCAGTCAGTTTAGTTTTCCCCACCTACCTCTATTCCCTGCACAGGCTCAAGACAGTTTCTTTATTAACCAATGGTATTCACAGCATACAGAGGGGAATCTCACATCACCCATCCCTCTCTCTCTCTTTCTGTCCCTGCCCTCTCTCTCTCTTCCACACACACAAATGCAGGCTGTGTGGGTTCCCTCTCCCTATCTTCACTTTCATAGGTACTATTTTGTTGATAAATTTTAGAGAACAATGGATTATAAAAAGATGAAGAGGTTATTCAAAGATTTGCATGTATGAACTATTTAAAGAATTATTGAAATGTCTTTCTGCAATAAAGTGGGAAATTAACTAAAATCAAATACTAGAAACGGATTGCAGCTTTATGAGTTTTGCATTGATATGTTAAAATGTTTAGGTCATTTTTATGACTATAATTAAAAATATATTAAAAAATTAAGAAGGTTCAACTGCAATTAACTGTGGCTCAGAGCACAAGGCAGTGAGGATTTCTTAGTTCTTCTTGGGTAAATGTTGAATAAATGTTTAATTCTCTGGAGAAATAACTTGAATATCCATTGATTTTACTGGTACAATAATTAAATATATTCCCTCAGGAAATATGCTTCAGTGTGCTGGGAAGTTGCCTATTGTCTGGGTTTCTGGGGCCAGGTAAACTGTTTCCTGTATTTTAGCCCTGCAGTGTCTCATGCTGCATACAATTACTGTCTAAACAGATGAGAGATGAGAGAATAAATCTCATTCGGAAGTTCATGTGTATTTTCCACGTATATTTGTTATGCCATTTAAATATTTTATGTTCTTTGAAAGGAACTAAATTGAAGCAAAATATGAAGTTTATTTAAGGTTTGTATTGAGATTTAACAAAAAAAGCTTTTTCCTGATATTAGTGATAATAATCATTAATTTTTTTTAAAAAAATTCCCACCTGTTTGTTAACATTGTAAAATAATTGCATATGTCTGGAGGATTAGCCTTCCATTTCTTTCCTCTGTTCCTGCTTATCACCAACACTTTCAGCTAGGTACATGACAAATCCTGCTGAAAATTTTGCTAATAAACTTTGCATGGACACTCAGAATGGCATGTATGTATATATAACATGTGTATGTTTGTTGCCCAAGTGGTCAAAACAAGGTTTTGGTTTCCCTGTAACTGAAGTTATAGATGGTTGTAAACTATCATGTGAGGGTTGGAGTTGAACCAAGGTCTTCTATAAGAGCAAGAAGTGCTATTAACCCGAGTTGTCCCTCCAGATTGAAGAAGTTTTTACAAAGCATGTATCATCTCAACAGATGAAGAAAGTCTCTGAACAAAATCAAGGTTCTCTCATGTTCAAAATGCAAAGAAGGTAAGAAATAAATAAAACTATTTTTGTATATGACAGGATAGTTTTTAGAAAAATCTCACTTTTCCAAAAACAGGATAAAACTTACCTAGAATTTAAAATCAAACTTATAAAGGTAAATACAGAAAAACACACATGCATCTGCTACTAATTAACAATCTGAATTTATAATATATAGAATATATAAGGCAATATTAACTTAAAACTTGAAAATACATATGTAGGAACCATGTGACAAAAATCATAAAATTTTGTTGAAAGAAATCAACAAATACATAAGTAATTGTAAAAATATATATGGTTTTCTTATCCAAACACTAAATAGTTGAAAATGGAAAATTTCCCTAAGTGATCTATATGCAAAAAGAAAAAAATCCCAATCTAAATTTTAACAGGTCATTTGTAGGTATTAACTAGGTGTTCTAAAAATTGTCAGGAAGTCAATTATAGGAAAAAAAGTCAATAATGGAAAAACAGTTTTTGAGGCTTCATGCAACTATTGCAGACATACGATAGTCTGTGTTAATCTAGAAACATGGTACTGAAGTGAGGACAAAATTTTACAGAATGAAATCAGGAATACTCTCACACAAATAGTTTAACACAGAATGAATTGCTTTTTAAAAAAGTGACAATGATACTGGGGACACAGCTCAATTAGTATGAGAATGTGCGTTCAATCACCAGGATCCCCAAAAAATGCCTCTGTAGGGCTGTGAAACTGTAATTCCGGTGTGAAGTGCTAATCTAAGTAATTTTAACCAGTAAAAACCAGGAGCCAGATATTAGGGTAAACCCTGGAAGGTCAGAGAACCAGGAACACCTGTCAGTTGCTTCCTTCCTCTCTTGTTCCTCAGTCTGGGAAAAGCTGAGATCCTGTGTGCACCCCATTTTATCACTTCCTGTCTCTACCTCCCGAATTCTGGGATTAAAGGCGTATGCCAGCACTGCCCAGCTTTTATGACTAAGTAGGACTAGTTACACCCTCTGATCTCCAAGCAAACTTCATTTGTCAGAACACAAACAAAATATAACATAGCACCAGTGTTTATTTATGAAATCTGGGTTCTGTCTTCCATTGATGCATGCATCTGTTTTTGTGTCAGTACCGTGATGTTTTCTTATGATGGCTCTGCAGTATAGCTTGAGACTAGGGGTTGTCATGTCCAAAGGATTATTCATGTTTCTCATAATTACCTTGCCAATTCAGGAAGTTTTATACTTCCATATGAATTTGAAATATTTTTCCTTATGTCTGAAAAAAAGTCATGAGGATTTTAGATCTGATGGCATTGAGTATGTACTTTGTCCATACTATTCTGACTACACCCAAACCTAATAGGTATACCCTTTTAAATACAGCAGAACAACAACAACAAAATAATAATAAAGAATTTTGTATAAATCTTAGAATGTCTTTTTAAAGTGCTGGCCAAAACCAAATGTTTACACATTGTAAACTAAGTCTACTAACATGCAACTATTAAAAAATAAAACCATAAGAATGAAAGAGCCAGCGTTTCAATGATCTTTTAAAACATGGAATTTGGTCATTTGTGAAACTTCTTTGAGTCAAAATACTGTTGGTTGTTATATAATATGTATTTGTCAAATTAAAAAAAAAAACTATGCCCGACAGGGTCAGCAAGATGGCTTGCTGAGTATAAAAGCTTTTGCCTTTCTCGCCTGATAACCTGAGTCTCATTACCAAAGGTCAGATAAAGGTAGAATGAGACAGGTGACTCTGGAAAGGTATATTCTTATCTCCACATATATCAATTTAATAAGTAAATATTAGCACAACAAGCAATATACTTTACTAGCTGCAAATAAAAACAAAAATAACATATTAGGGAATTTGAAATGAAATTCAGAATATAACAATCGTACTTATTGGTATTGCCAAAGTAACAATAACTAGAAAATAAGTACCCAAACTTATTTGGCAATGAATAATCTTATATGATACTGTAAAGCTAAAGACAAAAGAAGCTGTGCACAAAATTAACTTCTGGGTAATAAACCCTTTTCTTGTAGTTGGAGGCTACTTGTTCCTTTCCCAACTACCTTGATCGGAAAAAATCACAAAGAAACTAATTAATTACCATACTATTTGGCCAATAGCTTAAGTCTACGTCTAATTAGCTCTTACATCTTAAATTAACCCATTTCTATTATTTTATATTTTACCACAAGGCTTGTAGTTTACTGATAAGATTGCAGCTCATGTCTTTCTCCTTTAGAGGCTATAAGGCATCTCACTGACTCTGCCTTCTTTCTCCCAGCATTCAGTTTAGTTTTCCCACCTACCTCTACTCTGCCCTATCACAGGCCAAAGCAGCTTCTTTATTCATTAACCAATAAAAGCAATACATGTACAGAAGTACTTCCCCTCATCATTAGCTTATATGGTAAAGAGTAGTAACCCTTACAACATTTTGTGTGGGTAATACTTTTCTATATAATTATACTTTTTACTAAACGGTACTAATATATTGATGCAACCATAGCAATTAAATAAGACAAAATGCGAGAAAAATTGAGTATATGTCAGAGATAATACAAGATGAACCAGATGAATCTAGAGGGTTTTTTTTTGTTTGTTTGTTTGTTTTTGTTTTTTTTTGTTGTTGTTGTTTTGGGTTTTTTGTTTTGTTTTGTTTTTTCAAGACAGGGTTTCTCAGTAGCTTTGGAGCCAGTCCTGAAACTAGCTCTGTAGACCAGGCTGGCCTCTAACTCACAGAGATCTGTCTGCTTCTGCCTCCCTAGTGCTGGGATTAAAGGCATGAGCCACCACCACCCAGCCAAACCTAGAGTATTTTGTCAGAAAGAAAATGAATAACAACAGATAGATAAAACACAATCTTTAAAGGTCTACAGTGGTCAAAGTTTGATGATCACTCAATAAACACCATATAACTATAAGTATACCACTTTAGAGATGAAGACAAAAGAATACTGAGTTTGAGGAGAGGCTGGGTACACAGAAAATTTGAAACCAGCTTGAGTGAAGGAGTGTCTTTTATCAATAGGAACAGGCACAAGGCAACCTTGTCCCCATCCCATCAAACCTTGAAAGAAACCATCGCCAACAAAGGTTCAACAACAGTACCACAAGTGGACTAAAATCTATGAGTTCATAATGATATTAAAGCAACTGAGTAAATGAAAGAGAGGGCTAGCTTACCAAAATGAAAATTGAAAAGGTTGAAATAAATGGAAAATACGATTAAACTTAACAGAACAGTATTTTTTTTCTTTGGTGAGTCCTTCCCCAAAATACTAAATTAAACTTGAACTCACTAATTTTAGCATTTTGTGGAAAGGTTAAAGGGCACTGCCCTGAAACACCTTTTTCAATGTATGTATTATCAATGAGAAATCATAATTTTCAATACATATTTCCCCAATCAAGAGGACATTGTTAATAATACCAATAATCAACAGGTCAACATTATGTAACCCCTCATTTAGTGCACTCACTAGAATCCATTTACTTCTGTACTATTCCTGCAAAAATATATAACTTTGTATTTTCATGAAGACACATAAGAAAAATTCAAATTGAACAAAAATTTTCCTCAAAGTTTTTACCAGTTACGGGAAATGGAAACAGGAAGAAAATGTTCAAACAGCGGTCATCAAGGAAATGTGAAGATGTGTTGTAGCAATCTGACTCTGACCATGGAAAAGAAAAAAATTGAATCCAAGTTTCTTTTTTCCTTTCTTTTTTCCAATATGATATCATACTCTTAAGGTAAGTTCATTTTGAAATTCTATTGACTGGGAAGTCCTTAATAAGATATTAGCATCAGGAGGGAGCAGGGTGTTGTATTGTTCTTTCTTACAAGAGTGCAATAAATCTATAATCTTTTTTCCAAAATTTAAATAAGCAAAATCAAATAGGCCTGAAAAATACAACATACCTTAAATATTTGTTACGTGAGGCATAGGTCAATTGTATACTATTCATTCACAATCAATGGATTATTGGGAATATTTGTCTAAAATTGGCATGAAATCATTTATAGTTTGGGAAGTGTACATTCACTGAAACTTAGGAAATAACTTAGAAAAGGTCAGGCATGGTGACACAAAACAAGCTTAGGAGAGTATTTCTTTGGGATAAATAGAGCTATATTTTAAGTTTTGAAAGAATGACATTGGTTTGAGAGCAATTCTGAATGACTAGAAGAAAGTAGAGTGTGGCAAAGAAGCTCCAGCTTGCACAAAACATTTAATAAAAGCAGAGTGATCTTGATTTAGATGAAAAATGAGGATTTTACTATATTGCTCTATTGCTCTCTCTGTCTCTGTCTGTCTGTCTGTCTGTCTGTCTGTCTGTCTGTCTCTCTCTCTCTCTCTCTCTCTCTCTGTCTGTCTGTCTGTCTGTGTGTGTGTGTGTGTCTGTGTGTGGTATGCCTGACATACTAGGGGTAGGTATGTGGATTTCAGAAGACAACTGGCAATTGATTCTCTCCTTCCATCCTGTGGGTTACAGGAATTAAATGCAGGACCTCAGGCTTGGCAGTAAGTGCTTTTAAACACTGAGCCATCTCAGGTCCCCACAACCTCCGTTGTTCTTTATTGTCTATGATTTGGATGGTAAGGGCTTACTGATAATTATCTTGTTAACAACATCTCCCTGTGTTGGCAGCATTAGAAGGGGAAATATGATACACATGTGAAGCAGGGGGAGGGCTTTGGGTCTTTGATGGTTTTTCTGGACCGTGGGTAATGGGATCACAGCTGCTTCTATTTTCCATTTCAGAACCAAGAACTGTAGGCCAATGATATTCTTCTGCCGTAACTGCTGCCTAAAAATTATGGGACAAAGCCATTAGCCAGTCAGTTGTTGACTGAGACTTCTGAAGTGCAAGTCAACACCCATTTCTTGTTTATAAATTGATAATTTCATATACCTTTTTATAATTATGCAAACCAGACTAATTCAATAGCCAACTCTGAACATTGTTGAGGACTCCAACCCATACACTAAATTCCAATCTCCAGTAGAGGGATATGTTCTCACTCTGATGTTCCTCACGGAAGTGGGGGTTGGTTCTTGCAAGATTAATTTCTTTGTTCTGCAATAAATTTTCACCAAATGAGGACTCTGCCTCTGCTTCTTGGGAAGTCTGTGTTACCAGATTTGTATTTTAGGAAATTGAGCAAATCATTCCTTTTGTTGCTCATTTGTCTCACTTCACCTGCTATCTCAACATGATCAGGGCCGGTATTGGCCAAAAAGCCTTGGTAAAAACACCCACCAGGAAGATGAAGCTTGGTACTGCTTTTAAAAAATTACATCAGAAAAGGGTTCTGCAGTACTCCACGCTTGGTAAGACACTGTGTCTGAGCTTTTTCTAATATCTGCATTCACAGTAGGGTTAAATGAGAACTTTTTCGGGGTTAATAGAATCTTTTCTCTAATATAACTTGAGATTTTAGTTTTTTATTTTTGTTTTTCAAAGCTGATGGAAAGAAAGCTCTTGAGAAGTACATAGCTTTTTTCCTGTTGGTGTCTAAAAGCAATGTCATTTTTAGAGTGCCCCGAAAACCTCACTGTGTTGTGTTAAAGTTATCAAGGTCATTCATCCCTGGAGTCTTGGAAGAAAATCATTTGAGAACACTGATGGAAATGAGGATGAGATTCATTGCTTACTAATTTACAGCTCATGTCCTGAGCCAGAATTGCTTTCTGGTAATCTAGTCAAAGAATAGTTCCATGATCTGAGGAGTCAAATTTAATTATCCTACAAATTATCCCATCAATTTACTTCAGAAACTATAGTAACAATCCCCAACGTTTTTATGGGGTGATATACGCCGCCGTGGTGAGAACTTTCTGATATTCTTTATCTCCACCCTATATAAGAAGTGTCAGAGTCCGAACTGTATCAGTAAATCTCTGCAGGCCCAGAGCGACCAGGGTTCAGGCAGCATTGATGATATCAGGTTTGCCAGAAGCAGGGGTTGCTGCAGATGCTGCTCTCAAATCTGAGCTCTGTACCGGTTTCATGCTGATCTTTCTGAAAAGCAAATGTGATCATATCTCTGCCTGCTTAAAATCTTGCCATCCTTACTACAGACTTCTAAATAAAGTCTAAACTCCTAATATCATCCACCTACAAGATATTTCACAACTTAGCTCTAGTTTTCCCCTTCTCTCATGTTGTCCCTCCTTTAAATTCTGTCCTAGAGAAATGCTTAAACACCTTTAGGTTACAGAGGGTACCGTGTTATCTTTTGTATCAAGTCTGGGTCTTTGAATTTGCTTCTAGCTCTATTGAAACATTTCTGTGCTTTAAATACATGGTGTTTAAAGTGCTTGCTTACAAGTCAATATCTCAGGAGGCACAGACAATATTCTCAACACAGCTGCAATAGCAGTGTGCCTAGCATACGTGCCAAATATTTAGAAAGTTCTTTACAGACACTAATTAAATGAGTGGACCTGCATGAATGAATGAGTGAATGAATGAGTGAATGAATGAATCAACTCCTCAGCATAGACCTTCTCGGGCTTCCCAGAATGACATTGGTTACATTATTACCTATCCAACTCCATACTGATTCTGGCTACATCTTAACTCAGGTTCATTATTTATTGCAGAGCTGGAGGTTAACTCCTAACAGTGGATCAAATCACACAGCATGAGGAAACTAAAACACTTTCTCCAACTATCACATCCTTAGGAGACTTGCACACAGAGAGAAACACACACACATGCATCTGCACATGTGCACGCACACACATAACAACAAAGCATACAGATGATCAAGCAAGCAGACAAACACATAACAAAGAAACTTGAAAGCTGTTATTGAGCTCTGCTCCACGTTTGAGCTCTTATGGATCTGAGGTCACATTTAGCAGAACATGGCTTTTTCTTTTATTATTACTTAAGTTTCCTGTGATTTTAACAGAAAGAAACAAACTAACTAATGTATTGTTTTAGGATTCTATTGTTTAAGAAGTGCCATCTGAAAAACAAACACGCAAATGTAGATTTACAAGCACTAATTTACTGAGGAGCTATCTAGACACTGGCTAGAGGAGGTTAAAAATAGCAGAATGGACAAGAAACTTAAACGCAATGAAGTTTCAATAGACCACCCAGAGGACCATAATAATGGTGCAAACTTCAGGTATTGTTTCTTTTATGTGACCCTTCATCAGCTAAATAAGTTTTAAGACTCCCTCCACTCCAGGGTTGTGGTAACTTTGCAGGGAACAGCACTGTTCTAATAAGAGCAAGTTCAGCTATAGAAATTAGTATTGAGCCACAGTCACCTATCACTCCCTTATATAATTCTGGAGATTGTGATAGTAGTAGCAAAGAGATTATACTAGGCACATGTGTCTGAGAGACATATGGCATGAAGTATAGTGGATATAATGGAAGGTGCTGGTTCTTTCCTCCTTAAAACCGGGGAACTTATTCCTTTATGTATTGCAAGAACAGAAAATTTCTCAAGAACTTCTCCTTGCGAGTGACCAGGGTTTCATTCATGTCTCTGGTACTGTGTTAGCACCATCTCATGGGGTCCTGATGGAGGAGAGCTAGCTGTGTTATTTTTAAAATTATGGCAAGGGAAAGATCTTACAACATCAAGTGACTTAAGGCAAAGTAATTTTCGTACAGATATGGGGGATAGACAAGGAAAACAGGTCTTATTGGGTTCAAATAAAAGTTTCTTCCATTAGACTGAGTGACATCCTGAGACACCACATCAGGGCTCATTTGTTTTGTTTTCACCAGCCTTAAGAAGCTATCCAGCATCTCCGGCTTCTGGATTCTATTTTTGTCTTGGAACTAAGCAATGGCATATTTTCTCTTTCTTAAGGCAACACTCTGACTCCACAGTACATCTCCTTTGGTAAGTGTACTCTTCTTTTCTATTTTCACAGACCACTGTTAAACAATCAACACTTCTGAAGTCTCATTGTGGCAACCCAGGTAAACCAAAGCAACTCCCACGGTGTTTAGGTTTGCCGTTAGAGAACTTAATTCTACTTTCAACACAAATTTTCATTTGTCACTGGGAGACTATACAATGGTTAAATACATTAGGATGTTTGTCTGCAAGAGTGGTTTCTGTGAATGGGCAGGACATTATCATGGCAACCACAACCACTAATGCATGCTTCTTATAACGATAAAATGAAAACAAGTACAAATTCCTCTTAATTTTCCCCTCCTTAATCTAAACACCTCAGGATTCATATATACACTTTAAACCCCTAGCAATTACTTCTGACTGCATCTTCTGCGTGTTTTAAATATGTTATCCCTAGTCCTCCTTTAAAAGCCTAGCCTTTCTCCAGTGGGTTATGATTTGGCGTGAATTATTGCCAAGATGATCTAGACTAGCGATGGAAAGGGGATAAATCAAAAGAGTCTCTGCCATTTTTCCTGTGAGGATGATTCACTATTTTTGGAACAGGGTTGAACTGCCAAAGACCCACTGGGAAAGAAATGAAATATTAAGTAAACATAGGTTATCAGTTATAAAAAGAAAAATCAAGAAGGAAATCAATGAGTGTGGTCGTCTGCCTTCCAATAACAAAGTGAATCTACAGTGCAGTGGTTAGCTATAGGGACACCAGCAAATTGAACCCTTAGAAATGATGTAGATTAAACAACAATGTGCCTAAGAGCCAAATAGTTTTTGTTTTAAACCATCAGAACAATATGAATATTTCAAATATTCACAGCCTATTAGTTTTATTTGACAGATAGAAAAATATAAAGTTGGTTGCTTTATAGAGCTAGATTTTGTAGATTACAAAGTACATGATCATGTTTCCCAAATATGGAAAAAACAGGAATGTCTTTAAAAATACATATATTACACTACTGAGTGCATAAAGCCCATGAATGCTAGCTATAGTTCATATATTGTCTGTAAAGTTAGGGATGCACAGCCATAGATTCCTTTTCTTAGTACCATAGAGTTCATTGTGCCAACAATGACTGATATATTGAAAAAAATGTCCCAGTTTTAGATGCCATAGTGTTTGCATTTTAGTAGATGTTATCAACTTTTGTTTTCCATTGCATAATATCTGAGAAGTTAAATATTTAGTCAGGAATTACCTGATGTTAGAGTAATAAGATAGGTGCTAAGATAGTTTGGAAATTACACTTGTCTTAGTCTCTTAAGAAGACCACTGGATTTTTATTCATTTTCCTCTGTGGAGATAATTTTTCCTGTGGAAGGAGGATTAGATCATCTGTGTATGCAAAGGAACTCCTGCTCTTGCACTAGACAATACTGATCATAGCCTGAGACTCTACTGGTACAAGTCCAGACAGTTTTGTTTCCCGTCTCTCATATTTAAAGTTGACATATGAGTTGTTCTTCCTTTGACCCACAATATGTTTCCATGTGTGGCTACTTGGTTTGGCTCTTTGTGTCTCACATCTAGAAACTTTCATTCTCTGAGACAATGTCAGAAATATTTTAGATCCTTCTTACATTTCTGCTTTTATGAACTATAAGGCATATACTCCTTCCTTTATTATCATCATTCATTCAAAAATATCAGAGATGATTATATGAGCTAGCTTATACAACATTCCTATATCTTTCTATTTAGTACATTTCCTTTCTTTTAGATTTGTTTCTTAAGTTTCCTATATATGTACTCTATTTACATTTTCTCTCATCCTCTTCCCAACCTCTCCCATTCCCTCTCAACTCTCTCACAAATCCATGACCCCTTTTCCTGTATTTATGGTTGTTATACAAAGGCATGTATATGTTATATACACATTTATAAAGAAAAATATATAAATACAACTTTCCGAGTTCAGTTATTGTTGTTTGTTGTGATCAGATTTTCTCTGTCCCACCAGACAGCTCCTAAGTAACCACACAGAGACTTATGATTAATTATTAAAGCCAATAACTTATGATTATTTTTAGCTAGCTCTTAAAACCGAAATCAGGCCATTTCTATTAATGGATGTGCTGCACGAGACTCATTTACCTCATCTATATACTGTCCAGCTGCATTCCTGCTTCTCCTCTGTATGACTGGCGACTCCGCCTTCTTCTTTGCAGCATTCTCTCTGCCCAGAAAGCCCTCCCTGATTATTGGCCATTTAGCTTTTTATTAAGCCAATCACAGTGAGCCACATTTCCACGGTGCAAAGGAATATTCCACAACACTTTATATGTATGTTCTTAGGGCTGAACATTTTGTATTGGATAGTCACCTAGGGCGCTCATCTATGAGGAATGTTGATTTTCCCTATCTTAGAAGTCATTAACTGCCTATAGCCCCTCCTTTGCTAAAATACTTATTTGTTACCTTGTTTTGTCTACTTACTTACTGGGGTTAACGCTATGCATTTTACAGAGGTCAGGGAACAGCTTGGAAAATTTTGATCTCTCTGGCCACTATATGAATTTGGAGACTTGAACACTGCTGGTCTTAAGATGGGCAATAGGTACCTTGATCTAGTGAGCCAGTGAGGTGGCCAACATTTGTTTCTTAATGACAATATTTTTAAATGTCTCAAAGTAATACTTTTTAAAAAGCATTTTACTTAATATTCGCCCATGCAAATTATGTTTTGATCATCTCTTATACACTATACCCTACCCATCAATTCTTCCCCACTTTCTACCATTTCTCCCTTCCCACTTTTTATTCTCTCCCTCTCTCCTATATCTCTCTTTCTTTGTCTCTCTCTGAATATCAACTGAATCCATTTATTGCTGTCTGAATGTAGAAGGATATGAGATGGTCTACAAGAGTATTGATAGCTTCTTGGGGCCTGCATTCCTGAAGAAAACTTACTCTTCCTCCTGAGCATCCATCAAATACTAATAGCTCCTCACAGAGGGTTAGAATGTCATGAACCCACCCTTCCTGTGTTCTGGGATTTTGATTGGCTTAGTCTTATGCAAGTCTATGAGTCAGTCTCACCACTGTTCAAAGTGAAATTTTTAACTATAGACCTAGGGAAATAATTTAAATAAAACTATGTTGTTCTGAATTTGGGAATCACACTAGGGGAATCTGTTCACTTTTTGCTAGAACAGTATGCTTACATGGAAAATGAATCAAGAGGCCTCATTAAAAGCATGCTTCAAAAAGAAAATTGAAGATTTGTCTGAAAACAACTACACTTTTGTTTATGTGTCAACTACATAAGCTGAGCACAGAAAATGAATTATTCAATCTAATGGGGAATATTTTTATATATTGTATACAGGAAGAGATGCTTGTGAAAAAATATTAATAGTAAGGATTTAAAATTATTCAATAAAAATTCTGAAAATTTTCTTGTATATTATTCAATGAGAATTCTTTCCCATTTAATGTAAAGTTGTTTCCATCCAAAGAATAATCTGTATTAGTTCATGCAGTAGGAATAAAAATTCAATATATAAAATTTTAAATAAATATGTTATTTTATTTTTCTCACAAACATGAGGTTCTTTACTCATTTGTTCAAGACCTGTATTCTTCACATGAAGTTGAGCATGTTGCCTGTCATACCTATGGGCTGACAGGGTCCATGTGTGTCCACTTGTGAAGAAAGCAAAACAAAAGGATTTAGAGAAGGAAACTAGATCAAAGGAACAGTCATTTCTCCCTCTTGCTATTTCTCTTCATCAGTGTTTTGTTTAAGCCTTACCTCATTGGTTAGAACTCAGATATACCAACCATTCCAGGTTTCAGAGAAGTAGGTGAAATAGCCAAAGTATTTGCATCCAAATGTTTTCTTCTAAACTGATTTTGAAACTGATAATAGAAGAATTGAAAAATAGAAAAATGAGAAAGGCATCAAAAAATACTTAAAAGAAGACCTGTTTGGGAATCACTGTTTCAATATTTCAGTCCATGGCTCTTTTGCTGTTGAGGAAGAAAAGCAACATGTTAGACATGACAGAGGATGGTAGAATAGAGTATGAGCTGAGGCCATGAAGGAGGGAAGTGGTTCAAAAACAAGATATACCCTTCCAAGCCATATCTGGAAGGACCAATTTCTCCATCTAGGCTCTGTATCATAATTAATTATGTCATACATTTATCAGTGGATTAATGTATGGATAAAGTATCTTCCCTAATCATCTATCCAACCATCTCAATAACTTTTAGGGAATCAGTCTTCCTCATTTGCACATTTTGGCTGGCGTACGGACAGATATCATATCAAAACTATAGACATCAAAGAGTAAAGAGGCTGCTCCAGAAGCAGGAGGACCTGAATTTGGAGACCCACCAGCCATAAAAAAGTAAACATAGTTATGTACATATGTAACATTAGCACTGGAGCAGCAGGAAAAGGCAGATCTCTGGAATGCTAGCAATTCAAAATAGCTAATTAGTGAGCTCTGGGTTCAGTAAGAAACCTCTTTTCAAATAAAAAGGTGGAAGAGATAAAGGAAGAGTTCCAACTCTGACCTCTGGACTCCCAAGCACACATTTGTGAACACGTGCATACACACACATGCACACACACACACACACACACACACACACACACACACACACACACACACACACACATTACCCAAGAAAATATTAAACTAACAGAACATTTCTTCACCACTGATTGATTGAGAATTATACCTGGACATCATTTCCGGGGGACTGTTTGGTGCCTTACATGATAGTAATAAATATACTCTCTGATGCAGAGTCAAACTTTCTTATCAGGTCAGTATAGTGAGAAATATGTATAAATAGTGTTGAGTACTGAGAAAATTTGGTGTTGACCCTGTAATCCAAATGTGCTTCTCCAAACCTTGGGAAGAAGGTTGGGGAAGTAGCACTGACTAGAAGGTGATCAATTCAACCCCTATGTGAAAATGCTATCAGAAAATTGAGGTATCAGGTGATTGGACAATAAAGATTCTGAACCAGTCTTAAAATTTTACAGATGCTGATGAAGATACCTTGCTGCAGTGAATTTTCATATATCCCAGTTACTTTGATTTGAAACAAATTCAAGCTTTGTCTTTACATTAATATACAATTAATGACATTTCATTAGAGTCAAGACTATCATAAATATCTATGTTTGAGCTTATTTAGACACAATAGTAATTTCTTGAAATGCAGTGATTCACTAAATAACATTTCAAGAATGATTATAGCTCTATGTTTTTTTTCTTCTAGGAGTGGTTATAATTTATAAAATGCACTTTGGAAGCTATATAAATGTAATATTCCATTAAAGATGACAAGTAACCACTTGAGGAAAATCATAAAGGTCTATACTCTTGCAAGTTGTGAGCCTTGTTATTTTTACCAGTCTAGGAAAGTATCCCTTATGATGCCACTTTAAATGATTGGTATGCCAAACAGGTTTGAGGGAAATAACCTCTCTTAAATGTTTAAATAGAATTATGTAGGGTCATGGATTTTAGCAGATAGTATTAAATTTGTCTTTCTCAGTGACACCAGCTGATTGATTTTTATGGATGTCACACATAAATCTCCCACAGTTACCACTTTGTGAGTTTACATTGTGTACTATTAAACCTGCTTTGTGTCTGTTTCATTGTGCTTCTGTCTACTGAGTAAGGTAATAAATAAAAGCTTTGAGTAAGTCACAAGAAGGAAATTACTGACTTTTTTTCTTTAAAGTTTCATATCACTAATGGAATACCAGATCAATTGAATTGGTCTATGGAATATGAGTTTTTAGAGAGCTGAAGAACAAATAGCCATTTATAAATATCTGACATTTTCACAAACAATTCAGGGCAAGACCATCATCTAACACGCGTTTTTCAGCACTGAGCAGTGAGAATATACAATAATAAATCTAAGAATCTGAAGTTCTAAGTATTGGCGAGTCTGACACTGTGAGTTCTGTGCATTAAAGTAGTGTCAAAGCAAAACCTGTACCAAAGGAATTAGACAGAGTTGACTTCACTCAAGGATATTTCAATAAAAGACTGGTCATAAAGGAATCTGAGTTGGACTCCATTGAAACAAAGACCTAGAGAGTATATGTGATCCCAAGTGTAGATAGTAAAGCTTTAAGGCTAGAAGTCATCTCTACTTGGCAATCTGGTATAGACAATGGGAAAGTGAACTTGTGGGCAGGTAGCATGTGCACTTATTTTATATGTTATATTTATATATCACTCTGACTTTCTCAAACCCTCGACATGTGCAGTACCATACTATCTGAAGCTTCATATGACTTGTAAGCTAATAAGTGATGGCCTACACTCAGGTGTCTTCAAATTTGATGCAAGGCTGTACTTTTCAATTACAAAATGTACACTTAGATTTCGCCATTTAGCTTTTTTGCATGTGCTCTTTTCATATACTAATATTGTTATTCTGGTTGCAATGGAAACTTCAAACTATGTTTACATCCATTCCTTCTGCAAAACAAAATTTTGTCCTTTGCCCTTTTAAAGACAGTTTAATATTTTAAGTTACCAATTTTATGTTTGTTTTTTTAAAATCTTTTATCTTTTTTTACTGTTCTGCTTAGGTTTAGTTTGCTTGGCTTCTACTTTTTGGTGAGTAACAGAATGAAAATTCAATACTAAGTTGCACAGAAATCGTCTTAAAGAATCTGTAGCTCTATATCAAAATTTCAAGTTTAAAGAACAGTTTTGAAAGACAATTTTCTTTAATTCTGTTATTCTATTTGTGAAAAAGTTGAATCTATATTTTACGTTCATCCTAAAAACACTTAATTATATGTCTGTTACTTCTACATTTCATTCATAATCATATTTTTTCTTTTAAAAAATGATTCTATACCAGATGCTTAGGATTAATTTTTAACTCCATTCATATGTTAGTATTAGTACAGTGGTTAGTGTTTTTGCTCTTCTACTCCAAGACACTCTTTGTGTCCCCCCTCCTGTTTGTGTGGTATGTCTAGACAGGATTTTACTATATATTGCTGCCTGACATGGAACTTACTACATAGACCAGGTTGGCATCAAACTCACAGAAAACCCTTTGCTTCTGCCTGCCTATGTTAGGATTAGAGTCTTGCACCATCTCTCCCAGTGAATCAGGCCTCTCTCTTAAGCATAATGAAAATATATTTAGCATTAAATTATTAGAACAGAGGATCAACTAGAGTTTGAAGACATGGGACAAAGAGAGAAACTAAACATTCACCTAATATTTTTTCCTAGATATTATTGACCCCTTAACATAGGAAATAAATTGAATTGATAAAAAATAAAAAAGCTTAAAACATTTTCTTTACCCATACATCTATTTTTGTACTTGTGTTAAAACTGGGGAAATCAGTAAAGCCAACATTTCACCAAATTCAGGTTCACTCCACTTAAGAAAAAGGAGGGACTTTCTAATTTACTGGCTTTGGAGATTCCTCACTTCATAGAAGAAAATATCTTGGGGGTTGAAAAGATGATTTAGTGGCTAATAAAGGTTGCTTTTCTTGAAGAGAACCTAGGGTTGGTTTTCAACACTCACAGGAATATTTACAATCTTTATACCATTTGCATGGAATCAGGCAGCCTCTATGAGCACCATGTGAATACACAGTACACACATGTACACTCTGGCAAAGCACTTTTATATATAAAATAAAAATCATAGCAAAATCGTTTTTTACAAGATCATGAGAGCTACAATGTTTATATTAAACTAGATCTTGCTATAAATAAAAAATGCTTTTGTTGAATGTATGTTTCTCATAAAACTAAGAACATATTGCCAAGTATTTTAAATATATTCTTTATATAAACCATATATGAAGAAGTTGAAATGAGAGAAAGCACTCACCCATTTTCATTGTATTAGCAAAAATATTTAATCCAAGGCCTTCCAAATCTCATCTCTAGCCCAGAATGGTACTTAGTAATATATTTGCTTTTTAAAAATGAATCCTAATACATTCATTTTCAATTATATTACACAGGATAACCAATCAAACCCATGAAATTTTGATTTACCAGAGATTATCCTGTCCTATGCCTCATTCATTTTTAACCCAACCCTTCTTTAAAATTCCATGTTGGTGGACTGATTTACTTCATACATATTCTGTGTTGACAGAGGTTTCTGTCCTGTCCCAGTCTCATAGCCGTTCAGTCCCAAGGCAACACACAGAGGTCTACATTAATTATAATGTTTGGCCTATTAGCTCAGGCTTCTTAAATTATCCCATACTTATTATCTGTGTTAGCCACGTGGCTTGGTACCTTTATCAGTAAGGCATTTTCATCTTGCTTCCTCTACATCTGGCAAGATACAGAAGTAAGAGAGTGAGCACATTCTTTACAGATCCATTTACAGTATAAGAGACTATGCCCAAGTAGGCTGGTATCTTAAATGCTATTGACTGAAGGAGCTCCCACAGCACCTCTCTCTTTTGTTTAAATAAAAGAGTTCCAAACCTAATACAAAACTATGAACACTAGGAATGTATATCAAATATAAAGTTAGAATTACAACCAGCAAAAACAATATTAACCAAGCAACATATCCTAATGTTTTAATAAACATTCTATCCTAAAGAGTCATGTATTGGAAATGGCTTGGCTAGCTCATAAGAGGATGGTAACTATGACTATCTAATCTTCAACTCCATCAAAGGTCTGAGTAGGGAGATAATATTACTTGAGTAGGCAGAAGGTACAATCAACTAGCTTCCAAAATGTGCATTAGGTGACAGAGACAACTGACTGCATTAGCAATCACCTCAAGTCTCATTTGCAATGTTGAAGCAGCCAATTTTGGCTAAGGCCTAGAGTAACTGACAGACCATTTTCAGAGGCAGAAAAATTTCCAGAAGTCTTTATTGTATCCTGCTTGTCCAGTCTAGACATCGTGCACTTTGTCAGTGGTCAAGGCATGGGCAGTTACTTGCCCAAAGGCCAGCTGTGCCAAGAAGATAAACTCCAAGTGGAGTGTCTTTGGTGTTTAACACTCTCTTGGGAATAGATTAGTGCTGCCAGGAGCAATCGTGTCTCATGTCAACAGAATCCTAAGTTAATTAAATGCCATGTTCTACAGATCGTTGAAGTGGTTAAAGGTTACCTATCTATGTGGAATGCATTCTCTGTGTGTCTAAAGAACTCGATTTAATGTGGGATTCCCTTCTATATGCAGTGAATATCATTGGTTAATAAAGGAACTGCTTTTGGCCTATAGCAGAGCTATAGTAGAACAGAGCTAGGTGTGGAAAACTAAACTGAATGCTGAGAGAAAGGAGGTGGAGTCAGGAAGAAGCCATGTAGCCCCAAAAATTATCTGTTATGCCACAGCCTCGTGAAGATACACAGATTACTAGAAACAGGTTAAATTAAGATATAAAAGTAAACCAATGAAAAAAAGACTTGTTGGTATCTCTGGGAGTCATGCATATATAAGGCTATGAGAATTGGTGGAATTGCAATCACTGTATAGCAGGCTATTGCTTTTATAGCTGTATATGTTGCTCTTCTCCCTTTGCCTAATAAAGTTTCTTTCCAAATTAAAAAAAAAATTAGTCAATAAGAAGCTAGAGTTAATGGGCCAAGTAGTGAATTAATATAGATTCTGTGTGATTATTTATGATCTGAGCTTTCACTGGACCAATGTAAGCCTTTGCCACACCTCCTACATATACAAGAAGGCTGAGTCCTCCTATTCTTGCCATTCCTAGAGGAGACATTATTCCTTGTTGTAGGAAGTCCTACAGCCAGTAGTTACCCACCAACTGGGGTGTGGCCACTTATACTATTTATGCTGATGTAGAGCATATATCAAATCTCTTTTCTGCTCTCCATTCCAGCAGATGATTCTGATTTGTTAGTCTACCCCTAAATAAATATCCATCTATTTCTCAATTCTGAGCTAGTGTGGGATTTCTTTTAAGCATCCTTCTTCATCTGGTGCCCACATGGATTTAGATTCCATGCCTACTGAATGGACAGGCCTAGCCAGCCCATGGCCCAGACAGTCTCCTAACCCTGCCTACTTGGCTTGCTTTCACCTAAGTGGTTTTTTTTGTAGAACCCCTGCCACAGTGGAGCTTACTGTGTGTGGCAACTTGGAAATTTCCCAAGCGCATGCATGACTACAATGTTCCCTGGCACGGTTTTCTGGCATAGTTTCTTGTTGTATGGTGAATTGTGCAGCTTCGAGTTTCTGCTCCCTGCCCATGAGTTCTGGCTTTCTTGCTCCATGTATGGAATTGATTTAATTGCTTTTAAATAGTCAAGCAAAGAATATATCTCAGTATTAAACTAGTACCTAGGTGGGAAACTAAAGCGGCTCAGAAAATAAATTGGCTCAGGATCATCCCTGTTGCCACAGAAACTCTGCAACCACGATATCTGCTGGACAATAAAGTTTACAGTTTACCAGATCGCATAATAGGTAATTAATAAATCAATATGGCAGACTACATTAATATTGAAACTTTTAGTAAATTTTGCTAATACTATGGATTGTATTATCTCGAGCTTATATGGTTATGGTGATACTTCAATTTATTGGATATTGGGACGCAGTTTTTTCCTTAATATTCTATCATTAAGGAAAAATATGGCACTTTTAGGAATGATACAGTCTTTACAGATTAAAAATGACAGCTATTTGACAGGATTAACAACATCGAAAATCAAAAGTTTCCTGAAAAATTAATACTATTAAAAAGGATAACATTAATTTGACAGACAACATTGAATCCATATCTAAAGGTACTAAGAAGTTATCTGAAAGAATTCATACTGTCAAATTTGACAATCAAAATTTGTTAAAAAGTTATGATAAGTTAGCAGATATTTCTCCAGGATGGCAATCTGCATGCTATTCAAGTAATGTCCATGAATGAGATGTTATAGAAGAAATTTCAGACCTTGGAATCACTTTGCATAATGAGGACCAGAGCCTTGGTGCCTCAATGAAATCTCTAGAAATATAGAGGCCAAGATATTCAGGCTTGAAAAAAGAATGATAAAAAGATTTGAAATAATTGAAGAAATTATTGGAGCTGATGAACAGGGAAAGAAGGACAGAATTCAATATTACCAGTAGCTGTCAGAGATGACTTACCCAGGGTTTTAGCTTTTTACTCTGTACTCTACTCTGACAAAGCATCAAGTTCTAAAGGCCCAAAAGGATTCAAAGAAGGTAGATGGATGGTGTAGGAGGTCCTTCTGTTTATGTGTTGCTTTCATTGGTTGAATAAAGAAACTGCTTTGGCCTAGTTGATAAGACAGAACTTAGGTAGGTGGAGTAGATAGAATTGAATGCTGGGAAGAAGGGCAGAGTGGCAGATGCCATGGATCTCCTGCCTGAGATGGACAGTGGTTAGAATCTTGCTAGTAAGCCACAGCCACGTGGCAATACACAGATTTAAAAAAATGGGTTAAATTAAGATGTAAGAATTAGTCAATAAGAAGTTAGAGCTAATGGGCCAGGCAGTGTTTAAATGAATATAGTTCTGTGTCATTATTTTGGGTGTAAGCTAGCTGGGCAGTCAGGATGACAAGTAGCCCACTCCTCCTGTTACAGATGGATACCTATAGAAATTAATTAACTAAAAGGAATTAAGCAAGCAGTTGTAACTTGTGGCTTGCATTCCACATTTGTTAGGGAGATAATAGACATGGTCTTTTAGCATCAAAGCAATGTCATACGATTGGATTCAGTTGGGTCAGCAGTCCTGGATGATGGGCCTCAACTAATGTTTAGAATTTATTTCAGAGAGTCTGGTTTGATCATAAGCTCATTCAGTCCCAGTCCAGGTGGATTGGTGCGCTCCCATTAGTTCAGGCACACTGTCTCAGTAGGTGGACCAGCCCCTCACGGTCCTAACTTCCTAACTCATCTTCTCCCACCTTCTGCTCTTCAACTGCACCTTGGGGGCTCAATCCATTGCTCTGATGTGAATGTGGGTCTCTGTCTCTATCTCCATCCATTGGA
>PVIU01025387.1:0-23804 GCA_004026605.1 Ondatra zibethicus
CATTCACACCAGAGCAATGGATTGAGCTCCCAAGGTCCAGTCGAAGAGCAGAAGAATCTTCATCCAACGATGGATGGAGATAGAGACAGAGACCCACGTTGGAACACTGGACTGAGCTCCCAAGGCCCAGTTGAAGAGCAGAAGGAGGGAGAAGATGAACACAGAAGTCAGAACCGCAAGGGATTCGTCCACCCATTGAAAGCATCTTTAATAAATGGTGTTGACTAACTGGATGTCAACATGTAGAAGATTGCAAGTAGATCCATATCCATTGCCATGCACAAAACTCCAAGTGGAACAAAACTTCAAGAAAAAATCCAGTTACTTTGAACCTGATAGACAAGAAAGTAGAAGTAGCCTTGAATGCACTGGCACAGGAAACCACCCCCTTAATATGATAACCAGTAACACAGACACTGAGAACAACACTCAATGAGACTTTTTCAAAGGCCAGACTTCCTTCATTCAATTTTAGGATGCAATTAATTTTCTAAAGATAAAAGTTGTTATATTAAATATAAGATTCCATTTTAGACTATTTTCAAAACTTTTATCCAATGTTTAAATATACTTGTAGGAAGGACCAGATTGATCTTCTTCACCCAGTGAGACTAGATAAAGAAATCCTCCAGTCAATCAATCAACAATTGGCTATTAGGTAATGACAAGCACAATAAAATGAAATAAAGCAGGGCAATGAATCAAAAATAACTGAAGTCATGAAAATGGTATTTCAAATGTTTCTTTTATATTTTGTAGATTCAACACAATTATACCAATATATTAATGACATTTTTCACAGATAAGGGAATAATTATTATTTTTATTCTTTTACCACTATACTAACGAGGAGGGAATAATTATAAAACATACATGAAACCTATCAGATCCATATCATCAAATACTCTTAAGAAAGAAAAACAATATGGAAGTATCACGTTTTAAGTTGTCTGATACTATGACAAATATGGAGTGATCAAAACTATAAGTCCTGGGAACAAAACATAATGGATTTTAGTAGAGATCCAAGAAAGAAATCCATGTCTGTATGGTAACTCATTTTGGATAAGAGCACAAATAATACACAGTAAGAATTGTTGCTACAATAAATGATGTTTTCCCAAATGGAAAATAGTTATTTTGAATCTTATTCTTACAATGTAATGTAAAAATTATTTAGTGAATTAAAAATTTAAACGTAAGACTTTAAATGAAAAAGCTGATGGAGAAAATATAAACAGTTTTTAAAGGATCTACAAGGGACCAAAGTCAGTGATCTCTGAATGAAAAGCAAGTACCCTACAACAGAGCTGCATCTGCAGCCCACAAGGAGGTTTGTGACATGGGTCTTAGCAAAGATTTGTTTTGTAAATGATACCAAAATACAGAAACTAAGTACAAAATAACCAAGTGGGGCCTCACCAAACTGTTAAGAGGGTTATAGTAAAATTATAATGTAATAAATTATGAATAAAAATATTAGAAAACCATATGAGATTAGCATCCCAAATAGCTAAGGAACACATGAAACTAATGACAAATCAAGCAATAGTTCAAGCAGAAAAAAGGCAAAGTGAAATAGGTATTTTTCCCCAAAATAATACATGAAAATAGTCAACAAGCATATATGGCTTGCTAAATAGCATTGTTCCTCAGAAAATCAAAGTCCCAGGAACCGAAACATATTCTGTAGCTACTTCAACCTGAAAGTTAGCAAATAAGTAAAAACAGATTTAAAATAAGACAGAACTGTTGCTCACTGTAGTTAGAATTGTAAATTGGTACATTTATTGAAAATTTTATGGTATTTCCTTAAAATTAGAGACAGCACTCTCACAGAACCAGGCTGTAAGACTTCTGACTATAGAAGAACTCCACAACAACATAATACTATTACCTATACACCCTACCCTGGGAATATAACTAACAGAAATTAAATCAATATGTCAATGATATTGAAATATTTTCATTCGCATATTCTTTATGGCATTGTTCACAATAGCCAAAAAATAGAAATAATATATGCATATGCTGATGGATTAATTAATAATTATCACAGTATCTTCATATATGTATATAGAAAGATATACATATGAAGATAATATGATAATTATGAGTGAGTTCTTATGTATTCTCCATTATTGACCCTTAAAGAATGCAGTTTTGCTTTTTATACCAACATGGTTGAACCTTGGGATAATATAACGTGTGAAATAAGCCAGGCACAGAAGGGAAAATACCACAAGATCTCATGTACATGCAAAATCTGAAAATGTCCAATTCATAGAAGCAAATGCTTATTGGGAATGGAAACATGGGGGACAAAGCTACATTTAACAGATGAGCAAAGTATAGTGCTCTAATATGAAGCATAAGTACTGTAGTTAATGCAGTGTGTCATGCCTGAAATTCACTGATAGAACCAACCCAATATTTCTCAGTCAGCACAACATTATGAATGGATGGATATGGTAATTATCTTTAGTATAAGAACCATTCTATTATATATGTGTGCTTTGTATAAACTATGCATGATGTCATGATGCAGATTAAAAATATCTATACAGTTCTCATTTTAAAATAAATCACAAAGTAGAACTGTGGATAGATGGAACATAATGTGCAAAATCTTTTACATAGGAATGAGTACAATATTTCTCATAAATGAGGCTATGGTAACTGGAATGAACTGTAAAGAGAGAAGGAGCAAGAGTTAATCTAGGACACGAAATAGAATCCAAGGACACAACAAAAACATGTTTCAGGTGGTTGAACTATTTGCAAGCAGTAAGACAGAGATGACAAAAGGATTTTTTTAGTAAAATAAATGTTACCGATAAGCAAAGCATTTTGGAATTATTTTGTGGAATAATGTGTCACTTTAGAGAAACTTTGGCAAACTCAAATGGAATCTATTTGTTTTCTTGCTTAAGATTAGAGTTCAGTATTCCAATATTTGTGTATTAAGCCTAATAAATTACAGATTACTAATACTGGTAATATATAATGTTATATATAATGTTATAATATACAAGAATTGCTTTGATCTTTCTATCTATCTATATCAGATATGTATATATTATCAGAATACATCTAATCAGAATATATTCTATATATCAGAATATAAATTGCTTCTGATATATACATATGCATATACATGTACATATACATATTTATGCACACTAAAACAGTGGTACGGTACATATACATATATATGCACACTAAAACAGTGGTACGGTAGTTAAATATGCTTATGTGTATACACAGAAACACACAATCCTTAGAGAAACAGTTATCTAAGTGGTCATAGTGGCTGAACATATATAATGAATAAAATGTTTTTAGTGTCTCATAATTCATATTAAATGTGAAATTTGGTGAATCTTCTATTTAAAATGTTTATCATGAAAACATGTAAAATTTCCTATAGTATAAATCTGGACTATATTAGTTCTCCAAGAGAAAGGAATGATTAGAACTTTTGTAATGAAAAAACCACCTGTTTAAAGACAATTGTCACTTCATTTTTAAAATTGAGATTAATGAATAGTAGTTTCTAAATATAATGTTCATCTCATGAAATTGTTTTTATTTATTTTCTGGAGAAGTTGTAGAGCAAAATTATTGAATCTTTTTTCCCACTTTCTGATAAGAGCACTCATTTGGAGTCAAAATAACAAGTGCATGTTTTTACCCCTTAGGAGAAATGCACAGAGTACCAGATTTCAAATACCTTTATTTACAAAATAGCCAATATGTTCTTGAAAAATCCTTTTGTTTCGATTTGATTTTGTAAATTTACTAGGCATGTTTCATTTGAAAAAGTACATGTTGTATTTTATATTAAAACACTGACTTAGAACTAAGCTGACGACGCCTTGATTTCAAAAGTAGAATCAAAAGAGACTTTTATCCTTAAAGCACTGGGAAAATAAGTTAAAATCAGTCCAAATTTCAGTGTCAATAACGTGGTGCATGGCAAGGAAATCTGCTCTCGGTATAATTAGGAAAAGAATCTAATCCAAAGGTTTTGTATCTGTACGGGAGCAAGCAGATACTGAAGGAGATTCGCAGATCCCCTGGTTTTTAGGCAGGCAGAATGCTCGTTAAATGCAGAACGCTGCGCCAGCTCATGTGTTTGCTCCGAGGTGGAGGTTTTGTTCGACTGACTGACGTATCAGATAGTCAGAGTGGTTACCACACCGACGTTGTAGCAGCTGCATAATAAATGACTGAGAGAATCATGTTAGCTATGCCCACCTAACTAACTTGAATCATGCGAAAGGGGAGCTCTTGGAATTCAAATAGACTTTCTGTTTCTCAGCAGTCGGCAGTAATAGAATGCTTTCAGGAAGATGACAGAATCAGGAGAAAGATGCTGGTTTGCGCTATCTTGATTTGTTACAGCAGCCAACTTATTGGCATGATGAAGTGACAGGAAAAACAGCTGGCATGGAAGGTAGGATTATTAAAGCTATTACATTATGACTACAATTAGGAGCTGACCATGACAAAGCATATGTTTCAGAAAGCAGCTGTTGGCAGCTGGGGTTTGTTGCTGAGCTCTTCAAACTCTGGAAACAGTGTTGCTTTTACAGAATGGATTTTAAAATTACCTTGTGCTGCATTAGATTTTGGGGTGGGGGGGATGTGCTTGCCTCCAACCTCATGGAAACTGTTCTGGGATAGATTTCAGTGTTAGAAGATTTTAGAATAAAGTATTTTTCCAGAAGTCTGGAATTCTCCAGGTAGATGATGACAGGGGAGAGGGAAATCTACCCCAGCTCAGTTAGATGTAATTTGCTTGCAAGGACTGATTGATATATTGGCATATTCAGACACTGAGAGAAATGAGAATGTACACAGTGTTTGGATATGTTGAAACTGCTACACTTGGTTTCTATTTTACAAGGAGTTTGCCTGTCAGTCATCTCTCCTCATCAATTTCTAGCTTTTGACATTAATTCAGTCATTCTGCATTATACGAAGAAAATATATCAATATCTCCTGCAGGCTTTTTCAACAACTCCAGCATGTGTTTTAGCTATTGAACTGTATGCACGTTTTGCCAAGTTGATGTCGACCCAGCTGGTCTATCATTTCTCACTTGATTACTGCTCTTAATTTCTCTGTATCAGCTTCTTTCAGATAGAGCTTTGAAAGCTGTTAATGGAAAATGACAGAAAGTGATAAATTATTGAAAACTGGAGCGTTTATTTATTTATTTGAGTCCTTAATGAGTGTTGCCTTACATTCTTTCCTGATTGCGTACAATTACTAAAGCCCTCTTTCTGTTTGGCAATATTTCTTTCAATCAGTGGACTACAAAGTACTTCTAAACAAATAGAACACCAGCCTGGATTGGATTTGGCTCAAAAAATAGAGTTTTGAGGAAAAAGAGAGCAATTTAAGCTCTTTGTAAAAGCTATGCATTGTGTCTATATACAATCTTCATATCCTATCATGGGGATCTATCAGTGGGTGTATAATGGACCGAATATACGGAAATAAATTTTACCACCACTAGGGTAACAAGAAAATAAAATATTTGAAGCTGTTTTTATCAAGTGATTACTTCAAGCAGATGTCAAATAATATAGAAATAGATTTTCCCGAATAGGAAAAGCCTGATTTTTCACTGAGTGAAGCAGGAGCCTTCAGCTCTCTATCCCAGCTTCTTCGTAGTCCAAGTAGCTAAATTACTCCAGTTAATAAACTCTCATACATGAATATCTCATATGACCTTTTAGTACACACAGTGCTGCAAATAGGTGGAAGTTCTTTTTCCTTATAATTGTAATATTCCAGTCAGACTGGCTGAGAAATGCCACTGGCTGTTATGTAACTTTTTTTTCCTGAATGTTAGTTCATGTTTTTCAATTACATATTCCTCTTAGAAAGAGTCAGTTAAAACAACTGCATTTAAATACCAATGAACCAGTTGCGAACCGTCAGGCTAATTATACTTGTTTGTATTCACTCAAATGAATTACTAACATACTGTTGGGAAAAATAAGCCAGAATTTGAAGAGTACTTTTTAACCTTGAAGTATACAGAATGGGGTCAGCTGTGTCATGCAAAATCCATATGGATAGCAGGAATGAAAATAGTTTTCAAGGTGCACAATTAGCAGCAATGTACTTTAATAATATGGTTTAAAAGTATGATTCCTGCTCTGTAATGCATTTGAGTGCTATGTAGTACGTCCTAGTACTTGGTTAACATTTGAAATGCTCAAAGACTGACAGAATTGTTGCCCGAATCAGGGTTGATTTGAGGTCGATGCCAAAGCCCCAACTGTATCGAACTGTTGTTGAAAATACTTCCTTCCTTTCTCACATTCATTTCTTAACTCTTCATAGTCATTTTAGGTGAAAGTTGGTGGAGATGGGGCACTCTTTTTTCCAGATTCTTTAGCAGGATTCTTCTTTTGTGAATTTTCTCCTATGAGAAATATGTGAGCTTCCTGATTGCCTCATACTGCACTGCTGTTGCCATAGTTACTAACAAAAGGGGTTGGGGGGCTTTGAATGAAGATAATGTAATTTACATCAGCCACTGGGCTCCACAAACTGTGAATATTTTGCTTGTTACTTTGTAGTTTAGGCTTTGTTCCTTTGTGACTAGGAAGCACCTTCTATTTGATTCCACTGATGAATGGAAAGGACAGACACTAGGTGGCACCAGCTGTTGATTATTAATGAAATCTTAAAGGCTATGGGCCGCACACCTGAAGAGCAGGAAATATACCCTCTCTGATAAACGCATCTTAAGAGTTGGAAATGCTCGTCGATCTCTCTGGCTCTGAAATACAGTCAGCATGCAAAGAGAGACCCTGTGCAGTCTGCAAATCTCAACTACTTAATTCTGTGGCTTCTGGAGTGATACAGAGAAAGAAATGAGATAAAAATGCATTAAAAAGAAAGAGAATGAAAGACAGAAGAAACAAAATGAAATAGGCTATAAATGTTTATACACATTTCCAAACCCTAAAATAGACAGATTTTATGACTGGCTGTTTCTTTTCCCCACTTTTGTACAAACACATATTGTATTTTTCCCTACACTATTCGTGTTAGAAAACAATGATTTGTTTCTTTGAGTGCAAATCTCATGGAACACCACTATTTATTTTTAAATTCAAAAAAATGCCTCCTTTGGTTACCTCTCCATGAGGATTCTGTCCAGTGAAATCATCTACTTGTGATACAGTTTCTGGCTTTTTGGTGTGCTGTACTTTATCCAAAAGATGAGCTGGTGGAAACACTATTACCTAAGAAATATGCTTGAAACATTTTTTCCCAACCTGTTATTCTCAAATTCTCATGCCAACCATCTTTTAAGAATGAAGACACAAAAAGAAACAGACCACATAAGCATGCACACACACACACACACACACACACACACACACACACACACACTCACAAACACAAAGAGAGAGAGGGGGCACACACACATATGAACCCGACCTCGAAATTTTCTTAAATTTTTTAAAACTAAAAGTACTGTATTTTTAATTTGGCCAGGATATAGCAAAGAAAAATTTAAAAATGAAAGTACATAAATAAGCTGGGAGAAGTAAATAACTGCTAGTAACTGGAAATAATTTCCTGAAGAATAAGCAATATTTTTCCTCACTAGAGTTAGGTGTTTCTGAAAAAGATATGATGATCTTAGAGAGGGAATATCAGATACAATTCTTCAATGTTCTGTTATCCTTTCTTGGGAAAGTTACCGATGATGCGTACAGACAGGGTAATGAAATGCTTACTATTTGAGATAATCTGGTGAAGAAATCAGCTTGTTTGATTGCCCTGCATTTACTGTATCAATTAATGAGGCATTGCAGATCAGAAGGGAAACCTTACACAGGACAATTGTAAGAGTTCCAGAAAACTGGCTTTATATGACTTGAGCCCAATCTGTAGGAACATGCCTTTTGATTATGTTCTTGAACCTGCTTGTCCTGTGAAATATTATCATTCATAACCAAAAAATAGAAATAGGTATCTTACTGAGAACAAATATATACACTGGATTTGAAAAGAACTAAAGGATATGGCCACCTAAAGAAACCAGTAAATCCAAAAATCCAATTTGGAGTTTGTTTGATCCACTGACTTGATTTTGTTTGATTTTGTGTTTTGAAGAAGATTAAGTCTAAGTAGCCCAGGCTAGGCTCAAACATGGGAGTGTGCTCCCTTCACCTCCTGATTACTGATCATACTCAAGTCCAATGACAATTTTAATAGGAATACATATAAAATCCCACTATAATATGTAAAATATCAGAATGTAAGAGTGTTAAAACTTAATGATAATTCATTCATGAAATAGTTATAATCTTATATGGCCGCAAAATTCAGTCCTTAAATGTAATTTTGAAACTGTATGCTGAAAAAGTAAACAAAACACTTTTATTCCAGTACTTGGAAATATGAATCAAAAATATTGTCATGAATTTGAGACAAGTATGGGCTATACTGTGAGTTCAAGACTGGCCTGAGTCCCAGTATGAAAAATTGTATTAAAAACAAAATTGGGCACAAAAGTAATACTTGTGAATGATTTTCATTGTTGAGAAAAACGTGTGGTAAAAGTTTTCTAGAAACTTTAACACTCAATAGGTATTGATTATACTTAGAAAAGTGAAAGGTCAAAGAATGCTGGGAAAACCAGACAAGAATATGTGATCTGCAATGAGTATGAGAGAGGTTAGACTCGTTTACAGATCTCTGATAGGAAGAAGGAGAGAAAACTACTTTTAAGTAATGGTGTAAGCAAAAATTTGACTACTCTGTATGATTCTGAACTTCTTCACATGTTCATTACTAAGAGTAAAGGGAAATTAAATATGACTGAAGTTCAGGCTAGAGAAATGGCTCTTGCAGAGGACCAGGTTTCAGTTCCCAGAGCCCACATGGTGGATTACAACTCTCTGTAGCTCCAATTTGGGGAGATCTGATGCCCTCTTCTAAACTCTGAGGGCTTCTGCATGCACATGCCTCATGAATCCCCATATATGCATGTAAATATTTACATGTATGCATATGTACATATATACATATATAATTAAACATATATGCACATAAGATGCAGTGTATTCTTTATATGATATCATTTTGAATGATAAGTATCCATGAGACTCGTGATTCTATAAAACAGCAACAACAAAATAATTACATTTGAGGCGTAATTTGAGTGTCTTTGCTGCTCTAATTGAGCCATCCATAATGGGGAATATGCCACTTAATTTTCCTTTTGGCGAGCCAACTAAGACTGCTGTGCACATTTCAAAATTGTTTATCTAAAAAATATCCTGGACATATAAAATCCCAACTTGTGTGCCTGTGAATTTTTCATGGAGATTAATCACACACTTTTGTCTTTTTACAGAACTATGGCGCCTTTAATTTTCAAATTGCAATTAACCAGTGGGGTAGAAGTTATATGGGCCACAAAGCTGAATACTTACTCTCTGACATCAAGTAGTAAAAGCTTTCCTTCATTCTATAAAAACTATAAGAAAATTTGGGGAGTTGTTTACTGACTCAAATATCTAGAAAAACAAAAGTCAATGAGCACCACAAACAGAAATTGAGGTCATCCATCCTATTAACATAAAACATTGTGGAAATTGGTCCAAATATTAAGTGTAATAGTTAAAAGCAGGTTGATATTTGTGATGGTTTATTAAAAGATTGTAGTTACTGAGAAAACTTTGGTGTTGCTGTAAGGAAATAAGAGATCTCTGCAATAACTTATCTGTGTCCAATCATCTATTATTATAGTAGGATGCAGAGGGGCAGAATGGCTATTTTGTTTTGTTTTGATTTTTCTTTTGGTATTAGTGGGTGCTATTCTGTAGAGTATAATTTCAGTGACTTAAGATAAAAAGAAAAGTAAATTACAGACATTGTAGAAAAAAATGGAATCCACACCATATCTTGCAGTTGCCCTTTTTTGTTTCTAAAACCTATAAATGTGCTAAGATTTTTATAATTTTCAAGTTCTGGAGTTCATTTACTATTGTAAAATGATGAAAATATTCTTCTTGACCAAATATGTTGTAGGAGTGATCAAAGATTTTCAAGATAAAAATAAATGCACAGCATTTTAAGAGGACAGGTGACATTGATTGTAAGACATGCTAGAATTAAAAGTTAGCAATGAAATATTCATGAAATATTTTTTCCTGAATTTAGGTCAATAAGGAAAGGATTTTCAATTCACGGGGTATTTCAGAGTTAGATTATAAACATAAATATAATGTACATTTATCACATTATCATCTTTGTACTTCTCCTTTTCAAAACTAAAATCCCTATGTTTTTTTTTCTAGGAAACATCACTTCTTTTACAAGTAACACTGAAAATTCCTGTAAAACCCTTAGGATTTTTGTTTTATTTCCATGATACTGTTACAAACAGCTATCTTGTGATGCCTGTCTCTATGGTAACAGACACAAGGCTTTAAGGGTCTGAGGGAAATTTTTCCTATGGCTTTGGAATATGGAGCAATGAAGTAAACTCACAGAGGAAAAGGATGAAGTTGGAGAAACGCAAACAAGTTAATTGATAAAAAAAAGTTGTCACAGGGAGTAGTTTTGTATGTGTATTAAAGCAATTTCTTCACCTCTTAATTCATCTCAAAAGGCAGTAACAACAAAAATATGGTAAAGTGGTATTTTTGTAAGCATTTTTAAAGTGTTATTTTCAACATCCATTTAAACCCATGTAACAGAAGTCACAAAGATATTTCTCTTAGTAGACTTGCTTTCTGTAAATTAGTAAAGATGGTTTTGTCTTGCGTGAAATTGATAACAGAAATGCTGTACCTCTGCCAATGTTGCTGTTACTGTTATCAGAGATCTTGATCTTTGAAGAGACTGCCTATTTCTTGGTTCCCTGGGTTAGAGGATTGGACACTAGTTGGAATTTCTCATAGTCACTAGGCATCTCATGTACATATGAAAAACCAGTGCCTTTTCAGTGTATTCCTTTTGGGTCTATTTCTGCTAAAAAATGGGGGCAAGTATGTTAAAACTAGTGTTTACTTGAAAACTGAACATGTTTCCAGTGTACAAAGTTTCTCACTGAAATATTCAAAAGGAACTATAGGTTGTTAGTCAGTGATATAGTGCTTGCCAAACATGTGAGGCCCAAGGGAACATCTTTAGTACCACCAAAACATAAGGCAAATTAAGAAAATAACACCCCATAGAAGTTTGAAAGTAATTGATTAATTGGCTTTTCAATTGCTTTACATTTTCATTACCTTACTTTCTAATTAGAAAATATGGAGACAAATATAGCTTCTTACCTTTAGATTATATACATGCATATTATATATATATGTATGTATATATATACACTTGAAAATGAATCTCTTGCTCATAGTTTTAGTGTTAACATTGATTATTTATGATGTCCTGATACACTGGTAACATTTTTTCGTCAAAGCAAATAAGCAATACCATCATTGTAAACTGATAAAATTAATAGTTTGATCAGGAAAAATTAATACTTTAGTGGTTGAAGGAAATTACATTCCAAGTCATAAGCAAATACTTACTTAGTATTTATTACTGGCATGCTACAGCTTTCAAAGCTTTAAACTAACTGACCTAAGTCCTTTCATTGTTTATGTTCTGATCTGAAGAGATTTATAGATGCTCTGTGCAGATAACTTTTCACAAACTTAATCAAAAAAAAAAAAGATGACACCTTCTAAACTTGTTCACGCTGATTTTAAAATAAATCTTTAAAAACTAGTTAACTAAAATGTTTAAGTGACAGGAGGTAATTTGAGGAAGTAATCACTTTCAAGGAAAATGTTCTTTTCAGCGCCACACATTTTTAACCTATAGGTATTATTAATTCCCATATGTAACTTGATTTCTGCAGATAGTATACTTTTTCGGTTTTTTGAGACAGGGTTTCTCTGTACATTTGGATCCTGTAGATTTGCTCTGTAGATCAGGCTGGCCTCGAATTCAAAGAGATCCTCCTGTCTCTGTCTCCTGAATGCTGGGGTTAAAGGCATGTGCCATCACAGCCCAGCTTGATAGTATACTTTAAAGCACTAAATACATGCACTACTATTGTAAGCTCAACTTCAGCTTAACTCCTGAGCTTAGTTAATATGTAACACAAATAGCCACCACAGAAGTGGGTCCCAGTCCAGCCGCCAGGAGCCCTGGGAGGGGTCCACAGATGCCCTCCAATCCCCTAGGCTTTTTGCCCACTTAGGGGGCATCCCCCCTACTGGCTTTTCTGTTTATCCCACCCCAGCTTGCCCCCGGGCACCCCTTTCCATCTGCAGGGTCCTAGCTTCCCCGAACTCATCCTGCTTCTGGGCTGAGGATTTGGGGGAAGGATGAGCACAGGGTTACATGGGTCCCCTTGTCCCATGGAGCGGAGCAGAGCAGACTCCTTTTACCATGCCCGCCCTTTTGACTGTGAGGTCCTGGGCCAGCAAGGGGCCTTGATTCAGTACCTGCAGATACCCCCGAACAGCAAAGAACCCTGATCCAGTGTTGAGAGATAGATCCAGACAGAGGGACCAAGCCACGGAGACTCTACTGGCCACATTCAAAGGAAGAGATGGGCAGGTGCCATTCCAAGAATTCCTCCAACAACCTGAAAAGCAATATGATAACACTAGAATCCAGCGAGTATGCAACAGGAAAACCTGAACAACCTAATCCAGAAGTAGAAGAAATTGACTTTAAACGTAACATTATGAAAGTGATAGAGACCTTTAAAGAAGAGGTGAAAAACTCCTTTAAAGAAAGGGATAAGAAAACTAACAAAAAGAAGAAATGAATAAATTCCTCAAGGATACCCTAGAAAACCAAGAAAAAGGAATCAAACAAGTAATGGAAACAGTTCAAAACTTGAAAACTGAAATGGAGGAAATGAGAAAACACAAAACGAGAGATGGCAAGGATATGGAAAATCTGGATAAATGAACAGGAACCACAGAGAAAAGTATAACCAAGAGAATACAAGACATAGAAGAAAGAATCTCAGATGCTGAAGATACGATAGAGAAAATAAACTCAGTGATTGAAGAAAACAACAAATCCTACAATTTCATAACACAAAACATCCAGGAAATCTGGAAAACCATGAAAAGACCAAACCTAAGAATAATAGGGGTAGAAGAAGGAGAAGTACAGCTCAAAGGCCCAGAAAATATATTCAACAAAATTATTGAAGAAAACTTTCCAAACCTAAAGAAGGATATTCCTATGAAGGTTCAAGAAGCATGCAGAACACCAAATAGGCTGGATCAAAAAAAAAATCCCCTCACCATATAATACTAAAACACAAAACACACAGAAGAAAGAAAGAATATTAAGAGCTGCAAAGGAAAAAGGTCAAGTAACATATAAAGGTAAACCTATCAGAATTACACCTGACTTCTCTATGGAAACCATGAAAGCCAGAAGGTCTTGGATAGATGTGCTGCAGAAACTAAGAGACCATGGATGCAAGCCCAGACTATTATACCCAGCAAAGCTTTCTTTCACCATCGATGGAGAAAACAAGATATTCCAGGATAAAAACAAATTTAGACAATATATAGCCACAATCCTAGCCATACAGAATGTACTAGAAGATAAACCACAACTAAAGGAAGCAAAGAACACACATAATAACAAAGACATCTAACAACCCTCCACCAGCACAACTCAAAGAAGGGAGACACACAAACCCTACCAACAAAAAGAAAATAACAGAGTTAACAACCACTGGTCATTAATATTGCTTAATATCAATGGACTCAACTCACTTATAAAAAGGCACAGGTTAAGACAATGGATACAAAAACAGGATCCAACATTCTGCTGTTTAAAAGAAATACACCTCAACCACAATGACAGACATTATCTCAAAGTAGAGGGTTGGGAAAAGGTTTTTCAATCATATGGCCCTAAGAAACAAGCAGGTGTGGCTATACTAATATCAAACAAAATTGACTTCAAACTAAAATCAATCAGAAGTGATGGAGATGGATACTTCATACTTATAACAGGAAAAATTCATCAAGATGAAGACTCAATCCTGAATATCTATGCCCCTAATAAAACGCACCCTCATATGTAAAAGAAATAATACTATAACTCAAAGCACACATCAAACCCCATAAACTAAGAGTAGGAGATTTCAACACTCTTCTCTCACCAATGGACAGGTCAACCAGACAGAAACTTAACAAAGCAATACAAGAACTAACAGACATGATGAAACAAATGGACTGAATAGAAATCTATAGAACACTCCACCCAAACAGGAAAGAATATACCTTCTTCTCAGCATCTCATGGAACCTTCTCGAAAATTGATCACATACTCGGTAACAAAGCAAACATCCACAGATACAAAAAAGTTGGAGTAACCACCTGTGTCTTCTCGGATCACCATGGAGTAAACTTAGAATGTAACAACAGTTCCACCCCCCAAAAGCATACAAACTCATGGAAACTGAACAGTCAACTACTAAACCACTCCTAGGTCAAAGAAGAAATAAAGAAAGAAATTAAAGAAACAACATACACTAACCTATGGGACGCTATGAAAGCAGTGCTAAGAGGAAAGTTCATAGCACATACCAAAATTAAATCAAGACCAGGTGAACAATTTAAATAGACCTATAAGTCGTGAGGAAATAGAAGCTGTCATCAAAAACTTCCCAACCAAAAAAGCCCAGAACCAGATGGTTTTAATGCAGAATTCTACCAGAACTTCCAGGAAGAGCTTAATGTGTTTCACAAAAGAGAAACAGAAGGGTCATTGCCAAACTATTTTTATGAAGGTACAATTACCCTGATACCAAGACCACACAAAGTTGAAAACAAGAAAGAGAATTACAGACCAATCTCACTTATGAACATTGGTGCAAAAATTCTCAATAAAATACTGGCAAACAGAATCCAAGAACACATCAAAAAAATCATCCATTATGATCAAGTAGGCTTCATCCCAGAGAAGCAGGGCTGGTTCCACATACGAAAATCTATCAATGTAATCCATCATATAAATAAACTGAAAGAAAAAAGCATATGATCATTTCATTAGATGTTGAAAAAGCATTTGACAAAATTCAACACCCCTTTATGATAAAGGTCTTGGAGAGATTAAGGATACAAGGATCATATCTAAATATAATAAAAGCAATATATAGCAAGCTGACAGCTAACATCAAATTAAATGGAGATAAACTCAAAGCGATTTCACTAAAATCAGGAACAAGACAAGGCTGTCCACTGTCCCCATATCTCTTTAATATAGTGCTTGAAGTCCTAGCAATAGCTATAAGACAAAATAAGGAGATCATGGGGATTCAAATTGGAAAGGAAGAAGTCAAACTTTTGTTATTTGCAGCTGATATGATGCTGTACATAAGTGACCCCAAAAACTCTATCAAAGAACTTCTACAGCTAATAAATAACTTCTGTGAAGTGCAGGACACAAGATCAACTCAAAAAAATCAGTAGCCCTCATATACACAAAGGATAAAGAAACAGAGAGGCAAATCTGAGAAACATCACCTTTCATGATAACCACAAATAGCATAAGGTATCTTGGGGTAACACTAACCAAGGAAGTAAAAGATCTATTTGACAAGAACTTTAAGACATTGAAGAAAGAAATTGAAGAGGATACCAGAAAATGGAAGGATCTCCCATGTTCCTGGATTGGTAGGATCAATACAGTAAAAATGGCAATCCTAACAAAGGCAATCTATAGATTCAATGCAATCCCCATCAAAATCCCAACAAAATTCTTCATCGACCTTGAGAGAATACTAACTAACTTTATATGGAAAAACAAACAGCTCAGGATAGCCAAAACAATCATATACAATAAAGGAACTGCTGGAGGCATTACCATCCCTGACATCAAACTCTATAACAGAGCTACAGTTGAAAACAGCTTGGTATTGGCATAGAAACAGAGACGTTGACCAATGGAATCATATCGAATACCCGGTTATTAATCCACAAACCTATGAACACCTCATATTTGACAAAGAGGCTAAAATTATACGTTGGAAGAATGAAAGCATTTTTAACAAATGGTGCTGGTGTGACTGGATGTCAACCTGTAGGAGAATCAATTTTGACCCATATCTATCACCATGCACAAAACTCAAGTACAAATGGATTAAATACCTCAATATAAATCTGACCACACTGAACCTGATAGAAGAGAAAGTGAGAAGTAGCCTGCAATACATGGGCACAGGAGACCACTTCCTTTGTAAAACCCCAGTGGCACAGACAATAAGAGCAACAATGAACAAATGGGCCCTCCTGAAACTAAGAAGCTTCTGTAAAGCAAAAGACACAGTCATTAAGACAAAAAGACATCCTACTGAATGGGAGAAAATCTTCAATAACCCCAAATCAGACAAAGGTCTGATCTCCAAAATATACAAAGAACTCAAGAAATTAGACATTAAAATTCCAAGTACCCCAATTGAAAAATGGGGTAATGATCTGAACAGAAAGTTTTCAACAGAAGATGTTCGAATGGCCAAAAGATACTTAAGGTCATGTTCAACTTCCTTAGCCATTAGGGAAATGCAAATCAGACAACGTTGAGATACCATCTTACACCTGTCATAATGACTAAAATAAAAAACACCAATGATAGCCTATGTTGGAGAGGATATGGAGTAAGGGGAACTCTCATCCATTGTTGGTGGGAATGCAAACTTGTGCAACCACTTTGGAAATGAGTGTGGCTATTTCTCAGGAAATTGGGAATCAACCTACCTCAGGATCCAGCAATACCACTCTTGGGAATATACCCAAGAGAAGCCCAATCATACTACAAAAGCATTTGTGCAACTATGTTCATAGCAGCATTATTTGTAATAGCCAGAACCTGGAAACAACCTAGGTGCCCCTCAATGGAAGAATGGATCAAGAAAGTATGAAATATATACACATTAGAATACTACTCAGCAGTTAAAAACAATGACATCCTGAATTTTGCATGCAAATGGATGGAAATATAAAATACTATCCTTAGTGAGATAACTCAGACCCAAAAAAGATGAATATGGTATGTATTCACTCATTAGTGGACTCTAGCCATAAACAAAGGACACTAAGCTTATAGCTCACAAGCCTAGAGAAGCCAAATAGCAAGGTGAACCCAAAGAAAAACATATATAGATCCTCCTGGAAATTGGAAGCAAACAAGATCGCCAGGCAAAAGTTGGAAGCACGGGAGTAGGGATAGGGCTGGGGGAAGGCGAGAGGGGGAAGGAGAAGGGAGAAGGGAAAGATTGGGGAGAGCTTGGGGATTGGGATTGTGGAGATGGAGAAAAGGTGGATATCGGAGAAGGGAATAAGATGTCTACATTAAGGGAGTCATTTTAGGATTGACAAGATACTTGGCTCTAGAGGGGATCCCAGTTGTCCTCGGGGATGTCCCCAGCTAGGTACGTGGGCAGCAGAGGAGAGGTTGCCGGAACTAGCCTTGTCCCATAATCACATTGATGAATATCTTGATCACCACCATAGAAATTTCGTCCAATGGATGGAGATAGAGACAGAGGCCCACATTCACATCAGAGCAATGGATTGAGCTCCCAAGGTCCAGTCGAAGAGCAGAAGGTGGGAGAAGATGAGCAAGGAAGTTAGGACCATGACGGGCTGGTCCACCCACTGAGACAGTGTGCCTGATCTAATGGGAGCTCACCAAATCCAGCTGGACTGGGACTGAATGAGCATATGATCAAACTGGACTCTGAATGTGGCTGCCAATGGGTGCAGACTGAGAAACCATCAACAATGACACTAGGACCTATGTCTTCTGCTTGTATTATCTTTTAGGCAACCTATTCTGTTTGGATGCACAGCTTCCTAGGTCGGGATGGAAGTGGGAGGCCTTGGACTTCCCACAGGGCAGGGCACCGTGCCCTCTTTTAAGGAAGCAGCGGGAGGGAAGAGGAGTAGTGGGAGCGGGAGGGGACTGGGAGAAGGGGAGGAAATGTAAATTTTTTTGAATAAAAAAATAAAAGAATATGAAAAAATAACCAAATAGCCACCACAAACTATTTTGCTAGAATTTGGGGATATAACAAAAAAGGCAAATACAAGATAGAAAAAATGAGTAAAATGATAGCATATACAATACCAACAGGTAATGAAGAAAATAAGATGGTAGGAGCAGCATTCTATAGAGAGGGTGGAAAATGGCTGATTTACACAACTGGGCAGTACAAAAACTCTCCATATAGACTTGAAGGTAAAAGATACAAGTGTTCCAAAAGGTATGTATTACTTACCTATCTGGTGACAGATTTCTAAATTTAAAAGAGTAAGAAGAACAGTGGGGTTAATAAACTTGCCAGTGTTATTCCTTTCTGATAGGTCCTTGCTGTCGCTCATTAGCAACACTCTCGGGATCAGACATTGTGAAGACTTCTCATTCTCTTCTCACTATCAGATAATTTCTTATTGCATGTTACAGGTAGAATTATCCAACAACAATAAAATAGATTGTGGAAGGTGACACTAATGCTAACCTGATGCTTTGTGGGTTTTAGGGTAGGTACAGGGCTCTCTCTGTGGCTGCCTAGCCACTCACAGGGTTCCTCTGGTGGCCATGGTAACACCGAACAGAGGATATTTCTCCATTGGGTGACCTAGAGCATGATTAGATCACACCGATTCAAGTGACAGGCTGATTCTGCTGCACTTCTAATTATCTACCATATGTTTGTTGGTAAATTCTAGCAATGAGACTTGTTGCTAGAGCAAGAGGACTAAGCTACAGTCCCTGAGGATTTACAGTTGAATGTGTTTTATGTCGATAAAAAAGGGGGAAATATCTATAGTGACAGCTGGCCAGGGAGCAACAGCAGCTGCAGATCCAGACAGAAAAAGCAAGCTTAGCCAGGAGCTTCCTGGGTTGCTAGTTTCAGCTATACTGTAAAACTTTTGAGTCCATCAAAGGACAAATTAGGAACTGAAAGGAAAAAGAGCAAATGTGATGAAAAATGATAATTCAAAGTAATGGGAGAAATGACAAATTCGAAGGGCCACATGAGCCGAAAAGAAACTTGCCTAACAGCTACTGCTCAGCTTCTCTAGCATCAAACCTAGAAGGAGAGGAATGAACTGTTACAAGTCAGTCATATCAGTTAAGTAGCTTTATATGTACAATGTTTATAGGCCTACACAGTTTCTCCAAGGAGGAAAGGAAAATAGTATGTTTCCTTCTGTTGGTATATTGTGCGTTTATCCCTGGAAACGTTTTCCAATGCCATATTTAGAGAGATTTTACATTTGTTTAACTTGTTGTTTTAATTAGAAGCTAGCTGAAAATACCTTATCATTTTTATAGTTAAATCCATCATAGCATGAGTGATTATAAAAAAGGGATGACATCATCTACATGATAAGCCTGTTGCTACATACATGTGACATGAAAAAGATTTGACAGGCTATAGTTTTATAATTTTATGGCCCAGGTTAAGTGGATTTCAGCTTCAGATACAACTCCTCCTGGGGAAAACTTAAGACACAATTTGCATTTTAATTTGGAATGTATGATAAGCAGTATATTCTAGGTTAGTTCTAGAATAGGTTCTCACAAACAGAACTTCTTTGAACAAATTGTCTCTAACAACTCTGTCTCATATTTTCTTCTGTATTCCCACTCCTTCTATCCCTTTCCCCCCACATATAATGCATGTTAATGTTCATGTGCATGCTTATATTTCTTTTTTATTTATTTTCAATTGGTGTAAAATGGGTTGTGTACTTGATTCTCCAAATTTTTACGATGTATTACCCTCATTTGCCTCTCCTCCCCTCTCCCCATGTAGATCTCATTGTATCTTCATATCAGATGACTCTATTATTATTATTCTATGATTCACTGAAGTAGGTTAGATACAGGATAAGATAAGGAAAAAAATTCCAAACATTCATTAATGGAATTATTTGCCTTTGTGATGAACGAATAAAAGTTCTTTTAAGCTTTTTAAAATGTTTTTCTGAACTTTACATACACCTCTATGTAATATAATCAATAAGTATATTTTTTCAGTGAGCAAAAGTCCACGATTACCAAGGTCAAGAGAAGAATATTGCCAGCATGTGAAAACCCCAATTTTACCTTACCTCAGTCAATACTCTTCCCCAAAAGACATCATATGGACTTCGAACACATATAGATGCAGACAGACTGTTTCTCTAATTTTATGAGGACCTGAGTATATGACAGATTTTTTTCCGTGTACATGTATGTGTTTTAGTTGTCTTGCATTCGCTATTGGCTCTGTTTGATGTGCCTTTGTACAAATATAATGGAAATTACTTATGTATGCTGGATGAGCACTTGGATCGCATCTTTGGGAAAGTCTTTTTTAAAAAGCCACTCTGATCAACCTATAATTCTTTTGCATGTGTGCTCCTACTTTCTTATGTGGATGCCAACAATAAAAATGCTACATCATAGAAAGTCACATAATCACCTCTAGATGATAATGTCAAGCAATTTCCCAGATTATGTAAACAAATTTCCTAAAGCACAATCATTATAAGAACATTGTAAATGGAATTTCTTGTGCTCAGTATTATTAGTGCTTAACTTTTTATGTTCTGGATATTGTGTTATGGTACTGAATTGGGGTTTCTATTTGCATTGTGTATTATGATTAATGAGTTTGAGAATCTTTTCACGTGTTTGAATTTGAGTATAATATTTAGTATAGTGGCTATTGTAGTCACATGTCCATTCTTTCTTTTTTTTTTTCAGTGTGTGTGTGTTGATATTTATGAAACATGTGAAGGTCTTTTCCACCTTGTTTCAGACAGTGTCTCTCTGTTGTTTTTCACTATACACACCAACAGACTGTCTGCCCTGAGTGCTTATCTCTACATACTATCTTCCTGTAGACGCACTAGTAAGACACTTAGGTTACTTAAGCATTTACTTGGGTTCTGGGATCTGAACAGTTCTTTACACTTGCAAAGCTTTTACCTACATAGCCTGCCCTATGCATGCCCCCCCTTTTTTTAACTGAGATACCCTTTTATTTATCATATATAAAAGTCTACTTTTTTAGTTATGGATTCTGTGTTAACTATCACTTTTGCAAACATTTAAGCAAAAAAGTCTGAATTATCCTGTATTTTCATATCTCAGAAGTGCTAAACAGTATTAGTTTTATTTTTAGTTTGACAGATAAAGAAACTACGGGGGGGGGAATGCCACAAATCTGATAATTAAGAGGGTTTGTTTCTCTGTTTAATCACATGCTTCCTGAGTTTTACTAACCTGGGTCCCAAAATCTTTGTGTGCCTGAGAAGGTTAAAGAACACCATAATATAATTATGATAATAAATGTGCAATAATACATAATTAATTTTATTGATACTATTAATAAAATGTCCATAGATAGTCAGCATTTGTATTCCATGCCCATACAATATTTAAACATGTGTTTCACTTTTCACATCAAGTTTTACATTTTCTTTGCTATAGCTTTATTGGGTTTTTATTTTTCTGGTTTTGTGCTTGTTTGTTTTTGACAGTTTCTCACTTTGTAGTTCTGACTGTTCTGTAACTTACTATGTAGACCAGACAGGCTTGGAATTTGTGGAGATATACCTGCTTTGCCTCGCGAGTGCTGGGATTAAACACATTCTACACCACGCCACCACAGCTTTCTTGTTATAATCTGCTTCTTATAGACACTGTTATTGCTTCTAAGCTTCTATTCTAAATTTGGTTATGATTTTAAAAATTCCAGTAACTCTTAGTGAACAGAAAAGAAAGACAATTTTATAGTATTAGTGTTTAAGTGAAAAGAAATTTACATTTTGAAGCACAATTACTAATATGAAAATACACACCATTTTCTGAATGATTATATTCTAGGTACAGTACTAAATAACTTTCATGAATTATTTTTATCTATTTCTTAGATTAAACCCCCAAACTGGAGATATATATATATAATTATATATATTATATATATATAATGTATATATATATATATATACATTCTACTAGAACCTATGCCTTAGAGAGTTGATATACTTATAGCCAGCTAGAATTTGAACCAGATTTATCAGAATTTTGACATCTCCTTCATTGTACAATCTGTGTATGCCCAAGTGGAAGGAAACAGATGTATGAAATCGACATACTACCTACTGTGATAATTAGTCAACTAAAGGAAACAGATGTAGTGACAAAGATTTATACTATGACCTACCTTAGCTGCCTCTCTTTCTCTTAGCACATTAGCCATTTTTTTCAAGACGGTAACCAGAGAAACACCTTTTTTTGGCTCTAATTTTTATTTAATTTTATTAATTAATCTAAAACATTGATAGTAAATTCTTCTTAATATAAAACCTAAATACTGATAGGAAAATTCATACCAAAAAGTAGATAGCAACTGAATTTTTGTGATAGAGACAAATCTATCAAAAACTCTGACCTTGATTTTACACAGAAACATATACTGTCATTCTTTAATCATAGAATTTTAATTCCTGGCCACTCATTTAAGATGCGTTCCTTAGATGCCTGAGAAACAGCATGATTCCTATCCCTTGCTTTTGGGCCTTTCCTAGAGTATATTCCTCTTGTCATACCTATCCAGCAAAATAGACCATAGTTCTCCCATCTAGAAATTTGAACCCATATGAGTTATGTCACATGTTATTTTCTGTGAAAAGAAGTACATTTTAAAATAATAATTATATTTTTACTATGTAGGAACAAAAGAAATGTTGATAAACTAAAAGGCTCTAATTCATAAGCATTTGATAATGTTAGTTCCTACAAGAAAAGGAGTTTTACAATTAACAAAATAATTTCATGTTTCTTTCACTCACATAAGAACCAGGTGAGGTATGAAACATGAGATTATCAAAGGATATTTGAAGATGTTCTTTAATAGATAACGCATGGTTAATTCCTATCATTTTACATTAAAATTTTCTTTTTTTTCACATTTAATTTTTATTATTGCATTATAAATAGTACCATTCAAAATTTCCACCTCCTCCGCTCCTCCCATTTCCCTCCCGCTTCCCCACTCCCCCTCCCCTTTTCCCCTCCAGTCTTAAGAGAGGGCAGGTTACCCTGCCCTGTGGGAAGCCCAAGGCCCTCTCGCCTTCATCCAGGCCTAGGAAGTTGTGAATCCAAACTGACTAGGATCCCAAAAAGCCAGTACATGCAGTAGAATCAAATCCCAGCGCCATTATCATTGGCTTCTCAGTCAGTCCCCATTGTCAGTCATATTCAGAGAGTCTGTTTCGATCACATGCTCGTTCAGTCCCAGTCCAGCTGGCCTTGGTGAGCTCCCACTAGATTGGGCACACCATCTCAATGGGTGGACTAACCCCTTGCGCTTCTGACTTCTGTGTTCATCTTCTCCCTCCTTCTGCTCTTCAACTGGGCCTTGGGAGCTCAGTCCAGTGTTCCAACGTGGGTCTCTGTCTCTATTTCCATCCGTCGCCAGATGAAGATTCTTCTGCTCTTCGACTGGACCTTGGGAGCTCAATCCATTGCTCTGGTGTGAATGTGGGTCTCTGTCTCTATCTCCATCCATCGGACTAAATTTCTATGGATGTGATCAAGATATTCATCAGTGTGACTATGGGACAATGATAATTCCGGCACCTTCTCCTCTGCTGCCCAAGGACCTAGCGGGGGACATCCCTGTGGACACCTGGGATCTCCTCTAGAGCCAAGTATCTTGCCAGTCCTAAAATGACTCCAATAATGTAGATATCTTATTCCCTTCT
>PVIU01025388.1:0-23802 GCA_004026605.1 Ondatra zibethicus
CTCCTCCTCCTCCTTCTATTTTGAGACAGGGTCTTACCTGATTAGCCTGAAATTCCCTCTGTAGACCAGACTGGCTTCAAATTCACAGAGATGCTCCTGCTTCTGCTTCCCCAGTGCTGGGATTAAAAGCGAATCATGAAATTCTTCTACTTTGTGTCCCTGTCCGGCTTCCCTCTGGAGACTGGTCACTAACAGGAGCAAAGTATCTCTCTGAGCTCCTCCAGAACAGAGACTGAGGCCACCAGTGCCTGCCCTAGTAGGTCCATGTCAGGACAACTTGCAGACTGATTTTCATTTTGTACTCCCTCCACTTGTCACCTGAAAATGTTGGTTGGTTGTTGGTACCAGATTTTATTTAAAACAAAAACAAGGGCAGAAGACATGGCTCATTGTTTAAGAATCCTTGCAGACGGTTAGGCTTTGATTTCTGGTATCCACAGCTAGGGGCTTGCACTCAGCTCTGCTCCGGGGAATCTGATGACTTCTGGCCCCTGTGGGTGCATGCACCTACATGCACACACTTGCACATATGCACACATATACACACCCCCAATCTTAAGTACAAATTAACTTTTAGTTTCTCTCTTATTTCTCCCCTCCCCTCTCCTCCTCTCTCCCCCTCCCCTCCTTTCCTCTCCTTTCCTCTCCTCCTTCCCCCTCTCCTCTCTTCTCCTCTTTTCTTTTTATCTTTCCAAGGTAGGGTTTCTCTGTGTAGTCCTGGCTGTCCTGGAACTAGCTCTATAGACCAGGCTGGCCTCAAACTCAGAGATCCACCTGCCTCTACTTCCCAAGTGCTGGGATTAAAGGCGTGTGCCACAACCATCTGGCTTAAGGACAAATTAAAACCCCAAAGTTTATTCGTTTTCTTTTTTTTTGAAAAATTCTTTTCGTGCCTGTGTGTGTGTAGGTCAGAGGACAACCTTGGGATTTAGGGCTTGCTTCCCTTCTGGTTCCCATCATGTCTTCCTGATTGCTCTCCATTTGCTGCATACGCCAGGGTAGCTGGCCCATGAGCTTCAAGCTGTTCTCACATCTCTACCTCCCTTCACCCATCAACCGTGTGTTGTGATTACAGACACCCGTACTGCTGTTCCTATCAGCCCTTACATAATTCCTGGGGATCCAACCTACTCAGGACATCAGGCCTGGCTGGCAAGCACTTACCGCTGAAGCACTGTCTCAGCCCTCGACTTGCCACTTTATAGGGTAGGAAGTTGCCTTGAAAGCAATCTTGGGCAAACTACGAGTGATCAGGGTTTCTGAATATTGGGATTCCTTGTATTTTTCTTGAGGTCAAGTCCCAGAGACACCACAGAGTGGTTAAGTGTTTAAGTACCCAGTTATCATCCAAGAAAAATCCTGCTCTATCACTCTCTACGCTATTCCTTTGAGACAGGGTCTCTCCCCAAACCTGGAGTGAGAAAACCAGAGCCCCTGGAAATCGCCCTGTGTTTACCCACAGCAGTGCTGTGATTACAGGCACACACATGGCTACACCGAGCTTGATATGGGAGAGCCACACTCAGAACTGTGGTTTTTGTGTTCACACAGCAGGTACTTCTACCCACTGAACTACCCCGCCAGCCATATTCTCTTCATTTCTTAAAAAAAAAAAAATCACTTTTGACATGTATGAGTGTTTTCATGTATGTTTGTGCACCATGGGCGTGCCGGTTGCCCTCAGAGGCCAGAAGAAGGCATTGGATCCCTTGGAACTATGGGTGCTGGGAACCAAAGTCTTGCCCTCTGCAACAGCACCGAGCGCTCTGAGTCTTCTCTCTAACCCACCTGTCCCACATCTTCATTGGAGGGGAAGAGAAAATCTGTCCACCGAGAATGTGTTGTCTAGACACACTAGTCTGTGTAAACACTGAGGACAGTGCCAGGTCTCCAGGGAGGAATAACAATGTCGATTATTGCCATCACGGTACTTTTTGGCGATTTGAGACGGTTTCACATCTGAAAGACAGAATAGACACCGGAGTCTCGTAGCTCTGACCGTCTGTGTGGGACAGTGTGAGAGGAGGACTCTTTCCCCTTCAGATGGGTCTGTGGAACGAGAGCTAAGCTGAGAGCACCCAGCCTTGGGTCACTCACTGTCCCCGGGTGGTGGACAGAGGCAATCTTTCTCACTGTGCCCACCGTCCCGGGGAATGCTGGGTAGCATGATCTCGAGCATCGCGCTCATCCGTAGTTCCCTTTAAGAGACTCTGCCTCCCCCATACGTTTTGCTCCCTTTCTTTTCCTCAGTTCTAAGCACCACTTATTTGGCAAACAGTCACATCTAACCAGATTCTGGGTTTGACCTAGATGCACAAGGAGGAGAAAGAGATCAGTTTTCAGTAGTTTTCTGAGGTAACTTCAATAGCACATTGCAATATAATATGATAATTACCACTTTTTAAGAGACAGAAAAACAAGTTAATAATCCTTCCCTACATATCATGTGACTCTTTTGTTTTCTCATTCTTGGCCAGTCTCTGCAGTCTGGGGATGCTCAAGGAGTGATTGCTGAGAGGGAGATTCCTGTATATTCCTGGAACTTGAAGGTGTGTTTAAAACATGGAGGGGGGCATTTTTGTGAGCACCCATTTCTCTGTCTTTCATTTCAGTGGCTGCCTCCCTTTGTCTTGAAGTTTTGAAATTTACAGACTCCTCTTTATGGGCCTGGCTCCCATTTTCCCTCTAGCTCAGCCCAGATACATGTATCAAATTCTGGCTACGAATCATCTGTCTTCTCAGCTTTCAGGAGACGGCTCTTCTGCTCCTTCCACGGGCTCCTTCGTCTTTTGTTCTTTGGTCCAATCTGTAAGCCATCTGCACCCTTGATTATTAAGAACATATTTACTGAGATTTCACAACTGTTTAATAGATATGTATCTTATTACATGTTTGATACACCCCATTAAACAGACGATTCAATTGGTATTTATTTAATATTCAGTAAACACTGAGACCCCTTGGCCTAGATGTGGGGAGGGAGGAGCAGGACCTCCGCTCCCCATCAGTATCCTCTTTGTCCTCAGTTACTGCTCCAGTGAAGTCTGGTGTTTTGTATTTAACCCTTCAACACTCCAGCTTAGAGGGCTTGGGCAAAGGATCAAAGCTGGGGCGGAAGCCGCAACTGTAGCTCACGGCTGGAGCTACCAGTCTGGATACAATCCACCCTCGTCTCCTGCCACCTCAGCAGTAGGGCTAAGTGGAAGGCCTGAGGCCTGGCTTCCTAGACCCTACCACTGGGACAGGGGTTTGTCCTTGTGGCTTAAGATGAGGCTATGAACACAACTCAGGGCAAAGGAGGAGGGCTCTGGGGACCCGCCAGCCATTCTCTCAGACTAGGCAGGATGCCTGAGAGCCCCTTTAACTAACTGGGATGTAAATGAAGACACTTAGAATCCATCACTTACAGTCTTGGGCTTGAATGTGTTCAGTCACATACAGGTGTGTCCAGACTGTGGTCCCCGGGCTGCCTGTGGCAGTATGGCAGAAGACAGCCATGAATGAATGAATGAGGACCAGCATTAAAAATCTCTCTCTCTCTCTCTCTCTCTCTCTCTCTCTGTCTCTCTCTCTCTCTGTGTGTGTGTGTGTGTCTTTCTTCTTTTGTAACTCATCCATGGGGCTTGGCCTTTGGCTTATGACATTTACCTCCAGCTACTCCTGGCCATCCCTAAGGATCCCGTGATTGTCTGAAGCAATGAGGACACGTAGGCAATACTGAGAGGGAGGGCCAGGAAAGGAAAAAGAACCACACTTGAGGGTCTTTCTCCACACGGACAATCACCTTTTCTCAGCCCAGCAGCTTTGCCGTCCCCCTAAAACAGGTTCAGAGAAACACAACTCTAGTCAAATGTTATGTTCCCAAGATCCGGGGAGGAGAGATTGAAGGGTCCTGTCCCAACTCATCTTTGAGTAAAGAATTTTCCTTTAACGGGGCCACAGGCTCGACTGAACAACCCATTGCCAATCACGGGATCTGAAATGCTTTCAGTGGAGGGGGAGGGAGGCAATTTAGTTCTCCATTCTTTGCCGTAAATAACGGATTAAAAAGCTTAGCTGACGCTATAAATTAAAAACGTGAAACTAATTATCCAAGCCCCTATAAAAGCAGAACAATCAATTCATAACCCATGTATGAGATGTGGCAGTATGGGCCCAATACGTATGTCAGCTCAGGAGACAGAGGGGACCCAGTCATCTTCCAGAAATCCATCTTCCAGCCCAGAACCACAGGCCCACTTCCTTGTGGCGGAGCAGAACCACTAGTAGCCCTGTGTTCTCTCTACCCATTTTTCATGACAACAGCCTCATCCTCTCTCCACCCCTTCCACGCCGACCCATTACTCAAAAGGGAGGCTGCACCCACCCAACAAGCACAGCTGCACTTTTGCCAATTCAAACCAGATGGGCCTGCAAGACAGCCACTGCCAAAACTATAACTCAACGAGGAATTCCTAACTGATTCAACCAGCCATTTAATAACGCAGCTAGAGTTCTCTCCCTGTTCTAAATAGATGAGCAAGACCAGCTCGGTTGGATCCCTCAGTTTCAGAAGAGTTCTGTGTGTTCCTCAATGGATTGTTTCCTTCTGTTTTACATGGGACTGTACTCAACATATCATGAGATGCCTGCGGTTTCGCCACCCCCAGCTTGTTCCTCTCCCTGACACGGGAGGATGGATCACTGTTCACAGTTCCTCGTGCCTTCCGCCTCTGAGGATCATACGTCAACAGCCTTTGTCTTGTGACTTTTATGGGTCTTCCCACTCAAGATGCAGGGAGTGCTCCTTCATTTGTTGGTGTGTGGCTTAATTGTGTGACTTCATTTGTCTCTTGGTGTGTATGCTCATGCATGTGTGTGCATGTGCACACGTGTTTCTGGGTATGTGTGGTATGTGTGTGATGTATGATTGTTCTTGTATGTGCTTGTGCCTCTGTGTGCATGTGCCTATATGTGCATGTGCTTGCATATGTGCTTGTATGTGTGTATGTGTGTGTGTGTGTCTGTGTGTGCTGGTTCTAGATTAAGCCTCAGGAGGCATTGCCTCCTTCGTCCATTCTCTTATGCTCTTATTGTTCTGTTATAGATAAATATGCCTTGGATAGTGACCGGTTTAAGAAGCCTGAGTAATGAAGCTGGCTTGAAATCATCTTGAAATCTGGAGTCCAGCCCAGCTGATCTTACCCAACAGAACCAAAGAACACCTATAGCTAGACAAGAAGAAATGAAGTGCCTGCTGTTTTAAGACAGTTGAGGATGACTTGTTACACAGCATCACTGTGGCAACTACTGACTGATACACTTGTTCCCTAGATTATCTTTCTTCAGCTGTCACATAATTATGCCAATCTTTTATTTTATGCTTTGTGCTGCTCCCACAGAAAATGTAATATCTACTGTGTCTTTCAAGGCTCCCATTAATATGGGTGTAGCTTACTGAGAATCATCATCTATACACAACCTTCTCTATCTGAATCAGCTCCCCTCTTCTGGGATTCTAGAACACTAATTGTAGTGGATACAGTTAGTATTCTATCCATCCCCAGACAGGAAACTCTACTGATGGGTGTCTCCCCAGTCATCACTGGAGTCTGGGTACCAGTCTGTGGTAAAACAGTCTGAATTCATTTAGGAATGATTATTGCTGCCCGATTTTGATAGGAAACAAAGATAGACCATGTGACCATCACAGGTTTAGCTATTATGTGAGTATTCTCTCTCTCCCTCCCCTCAGGCTGACCTCAAACTCACAGAGATCTCCCCGCCTCTGTCTTCCAAGTGCTGTATCTCAACTGCCTTGTGGTGTTCAAATGAGTCACCCACCTTCCCTTCCTCTTCCATGCCCAAGTCTTGATTCACACATGTGATTCACACCTGGTTTCAGCAGGAGACGCAGAGGTGCCAGTATCAATGAAGGTCGGAAAGCTAAGTGGGAGAGCAAGGCCAAGGCCCACTTGAGGTCCCCTTGGGATTTTACCCTGATCCTTCCTCTAATGTTGACCTATGGCCATTGCCCAAATAGAGAAAGCTTTTGCAGGCTGGACTTGGATAGTCCCCACCTCCCCTCCCCAGTTGATCTGGGCAAAGTTTGGTCCAGTCTGATTTTGCTGTTTTTCCTGGGCTGTGATTGTTGCTGTGAGCCAAGCTGGGCTGGAGACCTCGGATGGATCGATGGCATCGATCCTCAAGGCTCTGTGTCATTTCCAGGGGATTTGCTAAAGAAGTGCCTGACGTCCCTTTTTCATTTTCACCGGCTCATTACCAGCTGCTGCAGCCTCCATGCGTCTCAGCCACACCTGGAGGAGTGGAGCGTGCCGGTCGGATTGGAGTACAAACATCTTCCTTCAAAATTAAACACAGGACAGTGTGCGACTCACCAAAACCTGAGCCCAGGGAGGAAGTCAGGTCACACTGGCCCATGGGGGCTTGGTATTTTTTTGTTTTGTTTTGTTTTGTTTTAAAAAGGGCAGCCTGGCCCTACACTAAGCAATTGATCCCCCCGGCTTAACTTTTAAATTAAGACCATTGTAAATTTGGGAACTCGAGAAGACACAGAGAGGACACCCATAATTCTTTGCAAATGTCAAGTGCCTCTTGAGGTTGGTTACTTTTCAAAGGTAGCTAGGTTACAATGTACCCTGGTAATGAAAAAACCCGTCAGGCCCACTCCACGGGTTTCAGTCAATATACATAATATTATTGGGCTTTGCAAGGATTAAAGGTTGTTTTTCTCACAGCCTCACAGTGCCCCCCTATCCCACCCCCACTGAAGGCAAAAAGAAGCCTTCATGATAACACAGGAATCCAGAACATTTTGGGCCCCAAATCTCATACTGGCCTCTTCTGGTGGCTTTGTCACTAATGCAAACTTATAGTTGGGACTTAAGAAAGCTTGTTAATGACTTTTATTGTTCATGCATCATTTCTAGGAGACAAAAGTGATGGCCACCTCAGTTGTAAGATGACAATGAAAGTTGTGACACCACCCAATGCCTTATTTGGTGTTGTGTAGGCTCTGTGCATCCTGAAGACCCAGGTTCCCCAGAATGAAGCATATGACACAGCAAGGCGTTGGTTTTCTAAGAGACAACACGGTGTGTTGCTGCAGCCTGTCCCAACCATGTCTAAACAGGATGGTAACTCCTGGCAAACTTCAGCTTGGGTGGTCCACATTGGATCTCTCTGTAGAGATGTGGGGGCTCATTTATCCCCTGGAGATTCAGAGATGAGGAACAGAAAAAAAAAAAAAAGAATAATAGTAGGCTGACTGTGGTGATAAACCAACTCATTCTTTTTTTTTTATTTAGATAACTCTTACACGTAATTATGTGCTTGTTTGTATGTGAGTGTGCTTGCCATGACTTGCATAGGAGGTCAGAGGACGAGTTGTGGGAACTGATTGTCTGTTTTGACTTTGTGGGTCCCAGGAATCGAACTCAGGTCATCAGGCTTGCAAGCAAGTACCTATGTCTGTGGAGCCATCTCACTACCCTTACTTACTAACTCTTTTAAGCATCTCTGTGATTTCCAGAGCTTTCTTGGAATTAGTTTGACTAAATAAACAGAGTAAACACATTTATCACCCATTTACCTCTTTACAGCGACACTGAGTACATTTAAAATACTGCCTTTGCCGTTTAACTCCAGAGTTCCTCATCCCTCCAAACGGAAGATCCACTCTGTGAGGAGACACCACTCCATCCCTCCTCCCCACACTCCTGTCCTGTGTCCTGTACCCACAATTCTGTTCTCTGCACCTATGGATGTGTTCATTTCTACATTTCCCATAAACAGAAGCATACAATATAAAGCCTTGCAACTGTTTCTCATTTAACATCTTGTCTTCATAGTGTAGCATGTTCCCGATCCTTGTTTCTTTTTTATGGTTGAATAATACTCTTTTGCATATGGATATACCAGAACTCATTCATGTCTTATCTGTTGATAGACATTTACATCCACACATAGGGCTTCTATGGCCCTTCACAGTAACCAGCAGTCATAGAAACAGCATAAGGTCCGGTGTTGTGAGCTGTTTTGACAAGGGGCTACTTGATTAGTGTGGTTCGATCTTTTCACAGCCCAGCCTCTATGGGCAGACCATAAACAAAGACCAGCGCCGATAATGGGAGAGTGGAGCACGTGCCACAGGGATGAGTCTGTGCTGTGGAGAGGGAGGGAGGTAAGCCCTGGTGTGCGATCAGCTGAGCTAGCAGGGCAGCATGGAGGAGCGCCCAGAGGATAGCCCACACTCTGCTATCTAAGGGGCATTGTAGCTCCCCATTGCTACCTGATAGAGAGTTGCTGGTAAGGGATCATGGAACAAGAGGAGCTCTTACGGTGGCGTGAGCAGAGGATGCCATGGTAGCAGGCTATAGACTGGTTTTGTTCGAAATTCTAGGGTGCTAAAAACTGAGGGATTCTCTGGAGACAGTGAAAGACTTCCTCAGGAAACTATGTTTTGGGGGAAAACTAGGTAAAGGTGTGAACAAATTGAGAAAGAGAAATGCTAGGTTAATGAAGATTGACTAGACCTGGGTATATAGGAGTTCTCAGAGCCTTTATCGTCACACTACATATATTAAGCTCCAAAAGGCCAGGCACAATATGCAATATTTTCTAAAATTCTTTTGATTGTTGAGTCATTTAGTGATGCTATGTTCATTGTGCAGCTTCTGTGCTAACCAGAAACATCTAGTCAAGGGGGCAAGTGAGAGTTGAAATGTATATTCCCCATAGTCTATCCCACCAAGGTTCTGTATTTATTGAAAGGCCTGCCTATCTGTCCCCTCCCTCCCTCCCTCCCCCTCTCTCTCCTTCCTTCCTTCATTTCTTCTCTGTTGCTGTGATGGAACCCAATGACTAAGGCAATTTATAGAAGAAAGAGTTAATTTGGGCTTCTAGCTTCAGAGAGCTAAGAGTCCACCATGAAGGGGAAACAGCAGGCATGGAGGCCTGTATAGACGAGGGAAGAGCAAGCTGAGTGCTCACATTTTGAATCATAATGAAGAAGAGGAGAAAGGGAACCGAAAGTGGCTCAAGTCATCAATGAAGTCCCCCAGCCCACATCTAATGACATACTTCAAGGTTACATCTCCAAGATCTCCCCAAACAGTGTCGCTAACTGGAGACTGAGTGTTCAAACACACTAGCCTATGCCGAACCATTTCACTCAAATCACATTTCCTTTCTTCCTTCCTAGGTTTGAAACCTTTCAGGAATAGTTTGTATTTTCTAATTTTCACAGAAATGGTCAGCAGGATAGCAGAGTCCCTGGGCCTGTTTTGGTGGAGTTTGGGGGTGGATGTGTTTGCATAAGTGAAGGAGGGTGTCCCCAGGGGACACCCATGATCCAGGGAACCGGTGGACAGGTCCTTTGTGAGACACCCTCTAGGTCTGGGGAAGATCTCTATGGCAAGGGCAAATGAACCAAGCAGCTGACCCTTGAGGGTACTGCACCATGGAATTCTTTGGGCACAAAGAGTCTTGGAAGTAGAGCCATGGTGCTACAGAGCCATCAAATGTGAGCATTTGTGGTGGAATTATTTCTGACTTCTGGAGAACCCTGAGCTTGACATTGAACTTCCCTCCTTGGTCTGGGCTGGAATGGGGATTCAGGATGAAGACCTGGAAACCAGGGATGGCAGAAGGGACTGGTGGATTGGGAAGGATGAGGTGCGGACTCTGAAAGCCCCAAACCCAGAGAAGGAGCCATCATCTGCAGAATGGGGGTCAGGAGATCCCCAGGGAGAACTTGAGCTGGACATCAAACAGAAGTATCCGTTAACTCTTGCCTCCACGCTCTCCCTGATCTGAGGTCACCAACGTTCAAAATAAAATAATATGGGAACATTCAGGACCTAAGAGATTTATTCTGAATCAACTCAGGATGATTAAATTATTTTGATATTGTCTGTGCTTCTTATATTTATAATGGGGTTCTCTGAATGCTGCTACTGCATGTGGGATAATTCTAAGAAGAAATCACACATGACATTCAAATCTGTGGCTATGATCATAATGGGCAGCAGGACTTATACTGAACAAACGTACTTGTAGAATTATGAAGTGGGTGGCATTATATCCAAGTGGCTCAGGGATAAAAGTAGTTCTATACATCAGGCTCCTGGGTCAGACTTTCTTTTATATATTTATCTATTCATAGTTTTTTTTTACTGTCTATAAAAGATATATATGACCACTGTAGAAAATTTGGAAAATTCAAAAAAGTATAAAATAGAAAATAAAAGTTATAGTAATTCAATTCATAGTGATAATTTTGACACATTATTCATTTTCTATAGAAGTATATACTTTATAGATTTTTCAAGACAGGGTTTCTCTGTAGCTTTGGAACCTGTCCTGGAACTCACTCTGTAGACCAGGCTGGCCTTGAACTCACAGAGACCCACTTATCTCTGTCTTCCAAGTGCTGAGATTAAAGGCATGCACCACCACTGCCTGGCTGCATAGATTTATTTTAAATGGTACATATCTTTATAGATTCTAAAATAAAAACAATAATCCTTATCTATCCCATTTTTAAGTTTACTTACTATTTTAAAAAGCACATATAACACATTATACTTTCTATCCTTTATCATGTCACAGCATGGCTGCCCTGGCACACTGTTGTGTGGATATACTCTGTTGTATTGAATGTATCTTTGTCAACAGACCCTTTATTTTTTTGTTACTCGTAACTTAGTAATAAGCTTTATTTTTTACACATTTCTGGAAATTTTTAGAAGACATGTCTTTTTCTTATAATTCTACAGACTCTTTGTCAAAGACTTTGTGGCTTGATTTGTGTGGGCCTGCTTCTGTTTGTTCAATTGGTGTGTGTATCTCCCGACCAATAGCACATAGTCTCACAAACTACGGCAGCATTACAGAAAGAGTCTTAAAGTCTGCCAGAGCAGGGCGTCAACTTGTGACTTTGAGTCGGGACCCCTCACTGAATTGAAGGCTCATTGTTTTGGCTAGGGTTGTTGACCAGAGAGCTCTATCCACCTGTCTCCAGTCTCCAGGGCTAGGGTAACGGGCACACTGTTGTGCCTGGATTTCTGCTTGGGCGCTGGGGACTTGAACTCAGGTCCTCATTATTGCAGCGCCATCTCCTCAAGCCCCAAGACGGTCTTTGTGAACAATGGTGGGACAGCTGAACTTTGAAGGCAGGAAGGAACACAGAGCCAGACTTTATATCCTTCAGCTAGTGCTGAATACAGGGTTATACGCTTGTCCAAACACAGAGACTGTGCAATGCCAAGCGTGAACCCTGATGTCCACAGTGAACTTTAGCTGACACTGAGATGGGACATGGGCTCCTCAGCTGTGAGAAATGTACCGCTCTGGTGTGGGATGGTGACAATGGGTGTCTCTGCATGCATGGGGGCCTGGATCACATGGAAAATCTCAGTCATGTGCTTGCTCGGTTTTGCTAGGAACACAAACAGTTCTGAAAGATAAAGCCTGGTTAAAAAGCAGACTTAGCAACATGGTGCACGGCTAAAATTATTGGCAAGTTTTCTTTTTCAAACTAGCCATACAGTGAGGTTCATTTCTCTTTGTCTTGGGTGCACTGACATCCTGAACTCCTAAGAGCTGAGCTACGGAGAGCAGGTTCGGCTCACCCGGCCAAGTCACCTCAGGCAGGCACAGCTCTCCGAATGCTGCTTTTCAGTGTGCCCACCATCTTTTAGGTGTAGCCTATGAAAGAAGAAAAGATTTGCAGAAACATGACTCAGAAGCATCTCCTTTAGAGGCAGAAATGGAGGCCTGGGCATTTCAAACAAATGGACAAAGAGAAGAAGCTCCCAACAGCAAGGAAGGCTTTTTTGTTTCCCATGAACATAGGCTACCTTCTTGGACCTTCTGCTCCAAAAGTCCCTGGAGGGATAAGCTTTAGAATACTCTATTCTTTTTTTTTTCTGTTGTAGAGACAGAGTTTCTGTCTCAGGCTGGCCTTGAATTCTTAATGTAGGCAAGAATGACCCTGAACTTCAGTGTTAGGAATGCACTCATGTCTCATCGCACCCAGTTTATGTGGTTCTGGGACTGAACCCAAAGCCTCTTACACTCTAGGTAAGAAGTAAGCTACCAACAGATCTACATCCCTGTTGTATGAGGAGGAGCGGGCTGTGTCCCACTGCCCAGATCCCAGCCGCTGGCCTGCTTTTGGTCCTGGCTAGCTTGTACCCAAAATAATTACACAGAAACTGTATTCATTTAAACTCTGCCTGGCCCATTAGTTCTAGCCTCTTCTTGGCCAACTCTTATATCTTGATTCAGCCCATTTCTAATAATCTTTATTCACCATGAGGATGTGGCTTACCAGCATGAGTCTAACCAGTGTCCATCTTGGGTCAGAGAAGCATGGCGTCTGCCACACTTCCCTTCCTCCCAGCATTCCATCCTGTCTACTCCTCCTACCTGATTTCTGCCCTATCAAAAGGCCTAGGCAGTTTTCTTTATTCAACCAATGAAAGCAATACAAATGAAGAAGCACCTCCTACACCAATCCCCAACCCGGAAATTAAAAAAAATACATGTGCATATGGTATATGCGAGTATGTATGTGTGAACACATCCATGCATGGCATGCAGAGATCAGAAGTCCACGTTGGGAGTCTTTTTTTTCTTTCTATTTATCTCCACCTTATTTTTGAGATAAGCTCCTCTCACTGAGCCCAAAGCTCACCTTTCTCAGGACCTCCTGGCTCCTCCTCACCCTAAGCACTGGCGTTACAGATGCAAGTCCCCACACCTGGCTGTTATGTGTGTGCTGGGGATATGAACCCAGGTCCTTGGGCTTGTGCAGCATGTGCTCCACTCCACCAGCACCCAGGATATTCTCCTTTAGAGACCTCTGCTGCAGTTTCAGCTCTTTTCTTCAACTCCAGTTGTTCGATGGCCAGTCACCGTCATGATTTCATTCTAGTCCAGAAAACCCTCTATTGTGACCCCACCATGTTTTCTTTAATGGACTTACAATTTTATTTAAACAGATCTAACCTCAGCTTTCAAGATAGTATCCATAAAACTAAGAGATCACGACCTAATTACATGCAGCTATAAACATATGTTAAAATGATGAAGAGTGTTTGCATTCTACCAAACGCTGCACCTCACCGTGGGAAAGTGTCCCACACTAGAGGAAGGAAGGCCGAAGGTGGAAAACATGACCGTACTCAGAAGAAAAGAAGCGTCCGGCACGGCTTTTCAGAACATTCTCATAGGCGACATGAAACAGGTTTAAGTTGCCAGGTGAATGCCTGGAGGTCAGATCCACAGCTAGGCATCGGTTAGGAGCTTTTGAAATACTGAGTCCTAGAGGCCAGGACTCATTAACAATAAATAGGATCTGCATAGTGTGTTCTAAGCCCAGGGTGAATTCGGGGCACTGGGTTCTCGCTCTGACCCAGCGTTGCAAACTTGCATCTGGTTCTTCACGTAACACCAACCAATCCATCTCTTCTTGTTTCTCTCCCATTCCCTTCTTTTCTCTTCCCTTTTCCTCCTCTCTTACTTTCTTCTTACCCCTTGCTTCTTTCATTTCTTTCATTCTTTTTCTGGTCCTGGGATAGCAGGTCTTCATGTCTGCCAGGCAAGAGCTCCACCCCTGAGTGACTCACCCTGTCTCCCTGGCTCCCTCTCTGAACTGTCACCTTCTTTTCCCTGGGGAGCACCACAGAGGGTTGCCTACTGCAATCTGTTTGAATCCAGCTCATCATCTCTGCTTTGGAGCATCTTAGCACTGTGGCTGCCCTACCTCAGACACACCTTGTTAAAGAATCAGCTGTTTGCTTCCAACCCCTTCTGGAAGTTCATGTTAATCACTGAACAATTCACGCTAATCAAATTGAATATAAGGCAGGGACGAATGAGCGCAAGAAGATATGCACGTGTGATGCCACACCAACTCGGGTGGCCTTAGGCTCTCTTTTTACTTCAAAGGAGCTGAATGCCGACAGAAATGAGCAACATGGTAGTGGTCCAGGCTACAGGATGCCGAGAACCGTTGAGATAAAAGGATGCTGCTGCAAGTTGAAGCATTCGAAGAACAGTTTTTTTTCTAAAAACAAAAAAATTATCTACTCTGATCAAATTTTGTAACTCAAAAACTGGTCAACTACTGATTGACGAATGAAATGTGTCTTATGGGCCCATGCGACAGCTGTGCCCACTGCAGGCCCTGATAAAGCCTTAGGTGTGCCAGCCTTGGTCTGTCCCAGAAGGGGACTGCCTCTCAGAGACAGAGCCTATAGATTAGCTACCTTTGCTGATGCTACACAACACAGGGTCTTGCGGCGCCTGATGACATCTGTGCATTTAATTGAATTTCTTCAGGTTGGCTGTACTTTCCACCTTGATCTTGAGCCCCCCCCCACCATGGTCAGCTAACTTGGTGTTTTTGCCGTGAATAAATGCCTGTTAATAGCTCTCCTTCTGCTGGGATTGGCTAGCAAGGGTGAAGCAAAGGAGGGGTCTCCTGCGAGCCTGAGTGTGACTGAGCTATGGCTTGGCCAATTAAGGACTTCATACTAGAATATTCCACACATACTATAGGATAGTGAAGAGATTCATCACCTATATTTAAAGTTGAATTTACTGATATTTTATGGTATTAGATATTATTTCTATTAACATTTTATGCTGAAATTACAGAATGATTCGTGAGTACTGAATTTTTGATTGCTTTTACAGTTGCTGGGACACTATTAAACTTGATTTACGTTAATAGTGCTGTAAGAAGATATTAACAATGGAACTTCCAAAAGCACTTAGCATCTCATAATTGGAGTTAAATGACAAAAAAAATGAAGAGATAATAAAGTGAAGAGAGGAAAGGAGAGGGAAAGTTTTGACAATATTCTTTTCAACCTGTGGTTCTTAATAAGGTTTTTCGCAGGATTGTTTTAAGTTCGGAAGGCATCAAACCCCAGATCAGGAGAGGTGATGCTGATTTATTAAAGGAATTTTATAATATGGAATTAAGACCTCGCTCCAGGTAGAGAGCATGGAATTTAGCACTTCTCTGAGAGAAAATGTTCTGATTTCCAGGAGAGAGGAAAGTCCAATTACCGCCTCCTTATTCCCTTCGTTATGTCAAGAAGATTGTCTAATTTTTTTTAAAAGTGAAAATTGATTCAGCTGTAGCTGTAGAACACAAATAAGGAGGCATTTGTAGCCAAGATGTCAAAGCTTAAGCAATAACAACAATCGCTGTAGTGAGTTTTATCACTCTCTCACTATACGTAGGTGCGATTGGAGGCATCTCCCACCCAGGATCTCGTTTAACCTCCACAACATTCCTGGGCTTAGCTGCTGAACTGCTGTGCTTTTCGTGACTGTGATAAATAATCAGAGAAATAGCTTAAGGAAGAAAGTTTTATCCGGATTCATAATTTCAGTCTCTGATTGGCTGGCTCCATTGCTTTGAGCCCGAGGCAAGGCAGGAGGACCGTAGTGACTGGAAGCAGCACTGTCTGTTCTTGGCGGCCAGGAAGCAGACAGTGAGATACAGGAAGTGGATAGAGGTGAGATACTCTCCATGGGGATGCCTCCAGTGGCCTGTTTCCTCCAAATGGGTCCCATTTCCTCTCATCTCTCCTTATGCCAACGTATGATGGATCTATGAAGGGGTCAATACATTGATCAGGCAAAAGCCAAGACTCCATCATCTGAGGACCAGTGCATCAATAGGTGAGTGTTTTGGGAATTATTTCATATCAAACCACAACAGTTACTGTTATTACTTCCAGTTACAGCTAAGGAAAGGGAAAGACTGAATGACTTTGAGTTTTGAAATAAGATTTGACTCTTGCCTAGACTGGCCTTGAACTCATGGTACTCCTCCTACCTCAGCCTCCCAAGTGCCAGGATCACAGAAGCGGGCCACCATATCCAATAATTCATCATATCCAATAATTCAGTGACAACAACAGGTAGTGGCATCAAGCTTTGAACATAGGCAGTTTGGCTCCCAATAGGTCTTTACCTTCTACATTCTTCTGGGAGTAACAAGTTAAAGTTACACAGGGGACCTACCTTCTATGTGACTCTCTTGGGCCCAGTGCTCTCTGTCTATCAGGAGATATAGGAGACATTCCTCCCTCAGAAAAACACAACATTTAAAAACTGTGTTAGTATACAAATGAGCTTGATTGAGTATAAGTGATGCTATTACTACGTTAACACGCTATTCTTGACCCTCAAGTTCATTTCTTTTTTGTATGATTTTAAAAGAAATCAAGAGGCCAGAGAGGCAGCTCATCAGTTGAGAGCTTGCTGCTCGCTCTTGCTCAGATCTGAGTTCGCTTCTCCACCTCCATACTGGGCAGCTCACAACCATCTGTAACTCCAGCTCCTGTGGTCTCTATAGGTGTCTGCATTCATATGCACAACCCACCTCCATCCCATATACACATAATTAAAAATAAAATTTTTTTTAAAAGATAAGAAATCAAAGCATGTTTCTGGGCCTTTGCAAATGAGCCCTAGACATAGAGCTGACTGTAATGACTAGAGAGATCAGCTGCTTAGCATGGCAAGTAAAATCAGGATTAGAATACACACCATCTCACCCCAGATTACAGTCGACTCTGGGAAACCATGGTGATGAGGCAACGGAAACTGCATAAGAATAAAGGACCAGGTGACTTCTGTCTCCCTGGCTTTTCCGGGGCGGGGGCAGGGGGCAGAGTGACTATTATGGCTTGGATCTTTTCCTGTCCCTTTGGTTTCTCAATGGTTTTCATGGTCTTCATCTCAATATATAGCCATCTTTCAGAATCTAAGAGATCAATTCCAGGACCTTCTTGGATACCCTAGTCTAAGGATGTTGGAGAGTCATAAGACACAGTGAAGTTATTGACATGTACTCTGTGTATAGTCTCCTATGTTCCAATCTTTCTAGGTGACGTGTAACACCCAATTCAACAATATTCCTCTATGTATTTTAAACCATCTCTAGATGGCTTACAATGCTGGGTACAATGTAAATGCTATTCAGATAAGGGCACGTTGCTTAGGGGATGACCACAGAGTCTGCATTTACTCAGTAGGGCCAGTTTAGAAAATGACTTTGTACAGTACTTGGCTGAATCCATGGATGTGAAACCCTTCAATACAGAAGGCTGACCATACTTCCTTTTTTGATTTCCTTTTTATTTATTCTTTGCGCCTTTTCACTGTGCTTCCCAATCACACCATCTGCCCCCACCAAACGAAATAAAATTTAAGAGGAAAAAGTATAAAAAAGGAAGAAAGGGAATATCTCTTAATGGAAGCTACAGTGTGACACAGTGGTCCTGCAGGAAACCCCTGTATCCATACATTTTTACAGGCAGGTGTTTATTGAAAAGAATCATTATCTGATTCGAGACCCCTGGTCTCTATTGCACTTCACCGGGATTCTCCCTGGATATCCTGTTGCTGACCTGTGTTGTGAAGATCTTGCAGCCCTGGGTCATTCCCCTATCCCTGCTCCATGCTCCAGCAGAGCACAGATGGGGTGGATGTTGGGGTGGACCAACATATAACCCTGGGTAATGCTGGTGAGCTCACTCTGGGGTGAAGACAGGGGAGAGCTGGTGACTACCCAGGCCCAGAACCATATTTTGTTTTAGTTGAACAAAAAACAGAAATATTTTTTAAATAGTGCAATAAAAACAAGGAAAAAAAAGAAGAAGAAAAAAAGAAAAAAAATCCAAGTGAATTCTTACTTGGGAACATAGTCTATACACTACCATAATATTATTATTGACAGTGAATATTGGCAGAGTTGAGATCTGCTTCTTAGTTAGGATTCTGACTTGGGCTACTACTTGGGAAACAATGTCCTGCAAACTCCAAGAAGTCACGGCCACGCTGTTCAGCCTTTACCCTCAGAGCAATAACGTGGGGCTTCTGTCTTAAGTGGAAGGGACTCTTATTCATTCTCCTTCCCATGAACCTATTTTCTTTGGAGCTAAAGCTCGGGTTCTGAGAAAGTACTCAAGTCTAAATTTCAACCTAGGCTTAAATACATTTTGAATACAAGTAATGAGAAAAAATCCAAATTTTTGTCCTTAGTTTGCCCCAGGAACACACATGAACAGACACATACATTATATACATTCATGCATGAGCATATGCACACACACGCATACACAAACAAACACAAATGGTCTTGGATCCTCTCTAGATAAGGAAGAAATCTAAATGTATACAACTACACTATTATGTTAGGGTTAATATCTGTTTTTCTTTATGATAAAAGTAATCTCAAGTTATTTCTGGTTGAAGTGGATCATTTGCATGAAGGATGCACAGTGGTAACTATAACCAAGTGAATGGTATTTTTGTTGTAAACTTTATCTAAAACCCACTTGTCCTAAAGCCATGGTGGAAGGGAAGCAGAAATGCCTACTTTATTAAGCAAGGAAATTGCTCCAGGAATCTAGGATGAAATATTTTCCTTGTAATTTTAACTCACTTAAAACCATGTGATTTTACTGATTTATCTTTAGTTCTTTCTTTTAAAGTCAAGAATGGACAGTGGAGCGTAGAGCATGTATAGACTTCATTTGGAAAATGGCCGTGTTTTACCTTAAAAGTGATTGGGGATGTGAATCTGGGATCCTGTTAAGACCATAGCTAACAAAAGGCACAGAATAAAAAGGGATTGGTCACCAATACGCCAACGATAGATGATTGAATGGATAGACACATGAATAGATTAATGAATAGATAGAAAAACAGATAGATGGATAATGCAGATGAATGAATTAAGAGAGACACAAATGGATAGACAAGTAGATGACAGATAATAGAAAGAAATTCATAGATCAATACATGGTTAGAAAATGGAAGCGAGATGCCCATGGATGAATAGATGACTGGGAAGCAGAATAAATAGTTGATATCTAAATGAATATAGCTAGATGAATGGACAGAAAGACGCTAGAGGTTGATGGATGCAAGAATGAATGTGGAATGAAATTGTAGATAGATGCAAAGTTACCACAATATCATGACTGTAACCGACTGCAGTGGAATACCAATGAAGGTAAAGACATTGCTCTTTGTGAAGGGTTTTAAACCGGTTTAACTGTTTGGGTGGTGTATAGAGTAGAGTAGGAAAGGAGCTAGTAAGAGCTCTGAACTTTTGCAATAATGGACCCCATGATATGAACAAACAAACAAACAGATGGGTGCACCATTATAGAGCACTCCTGAATGCCCCACAGTGCACTATTCACGTCTGCTTGGCCTCCTCAACATCTGCTTGAGCAATGACCCAGGTGCAGAGATGGAGGACCATGGTCACTTCCCTGGCAGACAAAAGACATTCCTGTTGGCCCCTTCTTTAATTCAAATATTCTTATGTACTTGTACTGGTAGACCTACTTAGCAGGGTCTGGGGTTGTAATTAATCCATGTCACAGGAAGATGTAGTATCGTTGGGATTTATGAGTGGGTTTGAGCTGCCATGATGTGTAGGGGAACCTCAGCCCGTGTGATATAAATGCCTCTGCTAATTGGATTGCCAGAGCTAATCAGAAGCCAGAAAGGGAATTAAAAAAACAAAAAACAAAACAAAAAACCCCGCTGTGTTTGCTACTCCTGCAGCTGAGGTGCTGCAGTGGCTGATAAAGTGGACAGCTCCTTTCAGAACAAGGGGTGCTGGAATTGAATCCTCATGTAGAGGTCTTACTCCTGACAGCTAGGCTATCTCAAGTGACACATCTCCTTTGTCACCAGGGCAGGTGGAGACAGGGCAATGGGAGAAAGGGCAGACTGATCTCAAAGATTTTTTTCTTTTTCATTACCAAACTGCAAATTCAGAGTAAGTAGGAGAGAGGGAAGGAAGGAGCAGAGACCACTGTGGGAAGGTGGTCACCAGCTACTTGCTAAGAGTTGGCAAAATGAATAGAGCCACACACGGTTAAGGCGGGCTTTCCTATTCCAATTAACCTAATGTAGATTCTCCTCCATAGACATGCTCAGAGCCTTATCTCCTTGGATGGTTTCTCTAAACTGAAGTTCTACTTCCAGGAACATGCGAGTGCCCAACACCGCTTTGGGATGTGACTTTGGGAGTGGGAGCCACGTCTCCATGGCCAAGAGGTGCATACAGGACAGAGTCACTTCGGCTTGCTATTGAGCCTTCATGCTCAGGTGCCAATTTTGCTGAAGATGAGAGGACGGGGAGGACACACATTTTACTGGACAGGTGCAATTTGTAGAGCAGAAGGGTTTGGTCTGTAAGGAAGGTAAGGAAACAAGACCGGGTTTGAAGCCTCTGGCTTTGTGGAAAACCATCAGAGCTGAGAGGAACTCATGGTCTATCCTTGGTCTTTCCATGTTTTGTGTGGGAGTCAAGATAAAGCACATATATGTTCACGTATGTTTACTGTACTACCCCCTCCCCGAGTGGTTCCTTCCAGCAGAAGGAACACAAGTTATCTAAGGAGAGACTGGACCCGACCTCCACCTTATTTGCCCAAACCTTCAACATTCTCTGCAGAGGAAAATAGGTCTTTAGCATTTGGTTTTACCAAGCTGAGTTTCCTGAGGTTTTCATTAAATCCTACATCACTCCCCCTTTCTTACCCCCTCCCCACCGTGTTATTATTGCTCCTTTGCCTGCGTTTCTTCTGGAGCCCTCGCTATGTGCCCCAAAGCCCTGGCCGAGAGGCAAATCCTTAGCCTCGATGAGTAGGCAGCAAGCCCCTCTTGCACACAACAAAGAGTCTATTTTTTCCCTGGCTCTATCTTTTGGGCGACACGATAAAAAATAACCCTGTATTTATGCAAATTGCAAAGTAGCGTGTGATAATGAAAACAAAACAGGGCTGGCCCGCAGCCAAGACATGGCGTTGACGGGGGCTCCCGACCATGTGGCTCCTGATTCTTCAGGGAAAGCAGCTGTAGAGAAATGAGACTACACAGCACCGTCCTCTCACGCGCACACCCTCATCGGCACGCATTCCGGTACCCGTCACCTCGGAGCTGGCCAAACTTGGGGATCCAAAAGCGGTCCCTGCTTCCTAGCGCCCTTGAGCTCTGCAGCGTCGTCCCCCACGAACCTCCCTGCCCCCTGCTCCTGATTCCCTTTCAGGAATTTACAAACATTTTTCCCTAGATCAATATCCGTATTGATTATTCATTGTGAGCGAGTCGTGTGTCTTTGGTGATCCAGCTTGCAGAGGGTAGCAGCTAAAGGCTGCTGCAGGGGGAAAAATAACAGAAGGTGAGAAGGACTCAGCTCTGGCTGTGGTCTGCGGCTGTCACACCTCAGGAAGGAAGAAGAGGAGGACTACTCCAGGATGAAAGGATGGAGAAGGGTGAAAGAGAAAGAGGGAGCAACAGCAAGAGAGAATGGTATGGTATGAGGACTGGACATCTGGTCCTGGGGATCTCAATGGTTTGGAGGAAAGCCCTAACATCTTGGGTGTGTTGCTAGGTGCAAAATGCTGGGGGTTCTTCTGCTCTGGGAGCGAAAAGTGACTCACGGTTTTGGTGTCTTCCTACGTAAGAGCTTTTGGTGGGGGGGATTCCTTGGCTTGCTGACAGACAAGGAAGGATGCAGCCAGCAGTGAGGTAAAAAAAAGCCAGGATTCCTTTCCAACCGCCTCGCCGAGGATGTGCGCACCCGTTCGGTTTGATTTGAACAGCTTGCTGCTCTAAATGGCATGCGGAAGGAGGATAATTAAAAAGGCCAGCATCACTTACTAAGTGAGTAAACACAAAGCCGTTCCAAACGTGCTCTCCAGCTAATGAGAAGCTGTGATTTCTTATACTTCAAGGCAAAACAAGACAGGGATGGGGGCTCAGCCGAGGGGATGTCTGCATGTGGATGTTGGTGGGGGTGGGTGGTGGTCCTTGGTGATGGAGATAAATCGACTAATTGTTGGCGATGTTTAAAAAGGGGATTACTGGAAAAGACAGTGAGATGATGACAGGAAGACATCTTGGATCAGAGCCAAAAAAATAATAATCAAGGCAAATCAAGTCTGCAGTTCGGAGAAAACACCCATGGCTTGGGAGCTCCGATGGGAACATGGGAACCGCTGGAGTTCCTCAGCTGAGTCTGGGAATATTGTTGTGGGCACGAGAAGACAAGATCAGAAAAGAGTCATGGCATGCCAGCTTACACAGCTATGCCACATGCTGAGAAAACAAAAAACAAAACAAACCAAAAAAATCCCAAACCAAATCCACACCAGACCCAAACAGTGAAAGCCAACATATCCATTCCTTTCCATTGGAGCCTTTCTGCTGGCTCAAAATCGCTCCATCTATTTAAAGGGACTCCGATGCGTGCCTTCTGCTAGTAGCTGCTCCTCCTCCCGTTTGTCTCCAGGAGCTACCTCCACCATCACAAAAGGATACTGGGAAGAGGAGTTTGGGGAGATTCAGTTTTCCATTGGCGGGGCTTTTGGCAAACGTGCCAGGTGATCGTCTTTGCCATTTGGACCGACATATGGCAGCTGGTTTGGGGATTCTTCTGTTGTCACCCAGCTGTGGCTTGGTGAGTCCCAAACCAACCGTGAACTCTTTTTATACAGTGTTCCAAACACACATGGACAGAGTGGGGACCCCAAGGAATAAAAACAGTTGGATTTTCTTTTCTCTGGGTGTTCAGTTAATTGAGCTATACAGTTCTCTTTTCCACAAGTGGAAACGGGACTTTCAAAACATCCTGGATATGGTAGTTAAGATATTTTCCTATAAATGGGGGTTTTTAACTTTTACCTTGCTTCTTAATTTGGGCTCCTTAATATATCTCAAATTTCCCTGAGCAGTAGAAAGAACATCCTGCAGATTTATTAGAACCCCAAAGAATAGGGACTAAATCCAGCTATGGATGGTTAGGATACCTCTCTGCATGCCATCAGTGTTCATAGAGACCTGTGTCTGTGCTGTTTGTGGGTACATGTGTAAACGTCATGTGCAGTGCGTGCTTACATGCATGTGGCTCAGTGTCTGTGTGTCTCTGGAAGAGGGAGGGAAAGTGTGAGGTTGGGGCAGACTGGATGCTTGGGTATTTATGTAATTCATGCAAAGCATGTTCTATGCTGCTGGGCAGACAGCCGCCCATCCCTGGACTCTGTGGCTAGGGAGGGTCTGCCCAGACCTGATCTGAATGCTAAATGAAAGAGACAAAATTAGCATACTAACCAAGGACGTCAACCTCTCCTCACAATCAGTAAATGGCCATCCTCTTTCTCTAAAGCCAGCACAGTCATGCCTGCCGGCCACTTAACTGTGTCCTCTGCTGGATCCTTTTGTTTGTTTGTTTGTTTGTTTGTTGTTGCCTTGTTTTTCTTTTTGTATTTAATGAAAGACTGGAAATTCATTAACGAGGAGGGAAAGAGGGGCTTCAAGGGTTGTAATGGAAACAAATGATCCTCTTTAAACCTCATAACAGCCAAATCCAGGGGGGGTGGGGTTTGCTTTCTCCTCAGTGGCTGGAGAATAGGAAATTCCACAGACAATGGACCAATTGATGAAAGCCAAAGAATGCACTGCTAGGGAATAGTTTTGCTATGTGGCACAGACCAGCCATGATCAACACGTCTGTGTTAATAAACCTCAATGAGATTTATCATGCTAAGTCTAAATGACAAGTGTGGTCTACCAGATGTCTTTCTATTCAGGATCAGACACAGGTTATCAAAGTTTCTTGACCTTGTAAAGGTCAGAAGAACATCTTGGAACCTTTTGAGCAATTGCTCCTGACCACCCCCTGACCCCGTTTTTTTTTTTTTTTTTTTTTTTTTTTTTTTTTTTTTTTTTTTTTTTTTTTTTTTT